>JAQZBX010037741.1:0-23670 GCA_029593785.1 Cabassous unicinctus | reverse complement strand
ATGAAACTTTCCTTATATGTATAAAATAGGGTTTAATGTCATCATTTAATATTTACCATTTAAATCCATGCATTAATCAAAGTTGTATGTGAATTACTTCCTATGTGTTCAGCTTTCTTTTGAACTTTGGTTTTAAAAACAGAGAGAATTTCATGGAAAACAAATTTATGTCACAACTGTGCTGTTGGCAAATATGCCAGACAAACAATATACTACTTTTGTCAGAGGCAATGGTCATTGACTTCTGCTGTGTCAGCAGATATTTACTGGCATGAGGACTCTAAAATGTAAAACTAGGCTTGAGGGTGTAGGAACAGAATAGAGTATCACCACGGAGGGCCGCTCTCCGAGTCAGTAGAGCTGGATCCTAATCCTAGTCCTGGCTTTCTAACTAGCTTTAAACCCCAGGCACACAGATGTAATCACTGAAGGCACCTTGGCTATTTTTTTTTTTTTAGGAAGTACCAGGGATTGAACCCAGGACCTCATGTATGTGAAGCACGTGTTCAACCACTGAGCTACACCCACTCCACTTTGGCTATTTTATTTTATTTTTAATTTTTAAATTTTAAAAAAGATACTTAGATTATATAAATGCAACACAAAAAATATAGGGATTCCCATATGCCCCATATTCCCCACACCTCCCACACCCTCCCACATAAACAACATCCTTCATTAGTGTGGTACATTCATTGCAATTGATAAACACATCCTTGGGCTTTGCCACTGAGCATGGACCATAGTTCACATTGTAGTCTACACCCTCTCCCACACAGTTCTGCGTGTTATGGGACGATATAAAATGCCTATATCTGTCATTGCAATGTCATCCAGGACGATTCCCAAGTCCCAAAAATGCCCACGTATTACACCTGTTTTTCCCTCTCCTTGCCCCCAGAGCCTCCAGTGACTACTGCCTCCACATCAAAGTTGTAATTTCTTCTAATGCTAGAATCACAATATGTCTATAGTAGAATACCAGTAAGTCCACTCTAGTCCATAGTTCATTTCCCAATCCTGAGGATTCTGGGATGGTGATGTACAGTCCATCTCTAATTGAGAGGGGGCTTCAATCCCATACAGCCAATGGATGGGACTTTCTTGCTTGCAGTTGTAGGCTCTCTCGGTTCCTTGGTACGGTGCTTGTCTATCCTTACCTCCTTGTTAATTGTCCTGGGTAAGTCCAATGACCTGGAGAGCAGGTGTTGCAACTCCGCGGAGGCTCAGGGCCCAGCCACTTCAGCTATTTTAAATCAATAAAACAAAGGGTCAATCCAGCTCCATTAATTGTCCTTTGGGAACAGTTGATTAAGTAATTCCTGAAACTTTGATATTACTAATTGGAGGAAGACTAGATCATCAGGTCCAAGGGGCAGGGATCACAGCTGCCTTCTTAACTGTTGAACCCCTGGTGCCTATACATGACAGATCCCCAATAAAAATCTGTTGAATGTTGAGCAAATGAGTACTGGCTGGCCGGCCAAATTTGATTACTTCCAATTCAGAGCTAGCTTTACTTACTGCTCTTAAGCTAAAATCTGTAATTTAATAATCAGTGCACATTTTGGGAAACAATGAAAGGAAGTAAATTTACAATGACAGCTTCCATGGAGGGCAGGAATCCATGAGAATTCCGATACTCCAGCCTGCCATCTGCAGGTTTGATGACATACCCAAAGAACGTGACATACTGAAAGCTCCATAAATTAAACAAAGGTCTTTTCTCAATGGAACAGAAGGTCTATTGTGTTGATGTTGGTCTACCTAACAATAACTGACTTCTCCAGTGGATCCTGACACCATTCCTCTTATCCCTCACAGTTACCACCATCACCAACACCCCCATGTGCTGGTGGTACCTTTCTGTGGGTCCAGATATAAGATCAAGCCCCAAGATAAAATTAAGGAAAGGCAAATATTGTGTTGTTGGTACACTGCCCTCAGATTGGCAAAGTAAAACCTTAGCCCCATCCCCAGAGATCCAGTTTAACTGGTTATTCCAAGAACAAGGCTGCCCAATGAGCTGTACACATCCCAGGAAGGGTGGGGAGGGTTACAAAAGCCATTTCTTGCTCTTAGTCCAACTTGGCCAGTAAGCAGGAGAGGGTATTGCTTTTCCTAAGCCTAGTTCTTAAAATAGGAGAACTTCTACCCTCAGCATTTAATAATATTGTTTTGTCCACAGTTACTTTTCTTTCTTAGCGCTCAAAACAGTCATGCCAAGTATCTTTGAGGTTGGCCACATATTTGTAAGTTTTAAAGTTCCTAGCTAATGGGAAGTTGGGAATCCTTGCTGTAATTTTCCAAGGAAGATTTATGATGCCTCATGGTAACTGCATGCTATCTTTGAATGATGTTTGGCAATGTTGAGATTGAGAGTTCCAATATACATTCTAATTCTCAACAAAATAAGTCATAATTAGATTATATTATTAGTTTTCTTTATTTTTCTGGTTCCTACTTCCAAATGTGAAGTTCAACACCAAGGCACTTGACATCCATTACCATCCAGATAGACCAGACTGACATCTTATTAGACAAATTTCAAAGTGACTTGAAGGCAGCTATTATTTCTTTTAGTAAACATTAAATTACAAATTAAGAAATTTTAGAATTTTATTATTAGCAACAGTCTTAGTTCTTGTGTTCATACCTTTCTCTTGGTGGATGTTGAAACTGGGTTTTAAAAAGGATTATGTCATTTCCTGCAGCTCCAAGTCACATTGCTGGGAGATGGCAGTGTTAGGGCTAAAACCCAAGGGTCTTGGCTCCCAAATCAGTGCTCATTCCTCTATACTGGTGATTCTCAGAGAGTGGTCTACAAAACCTGTGGACCCAAAGTCCTTCCAGAGGTCAATGAGGCCTTATTATGAGTCTTCATAATAAGACTAAGATTTTATTTGCCCTTTTTGCTTCATTCTATCACGAATGTTCAGTGTAGCTTTCCAGAAGTTACATGACATGCTATTACAACAGATGGAATGCAGAAGCTGATATGAGAAATATAAAATTTGAGAATTGCCTTCTAAGACATTAAAGACATATGCAAAAATGTAAAGCAATGCCATTATTTTAAGCAATTATTTTGGAAAATAATTATTTTTCACAACAATATGCTATTTATGTTAATATATAGTATGCCTATTATTATTTTTAAATGAATAAATAAAAAGTTAAATTTTCTTTTTTTGTAATTTCTAATTTTAAGTATATATATATATATTTTCAACATAAACAAAAGAAAGCTCTTCGTGGTCCTCAATACTTTTTAAGAGTGTAAAGGAATCCTAAGACCAAAAATTTGAGAAATGCTGCCCTATGCTATGCTGGGTAGACAAAGCATTAAGCAAGACAAGACTGTATTTCTCGAGAAACTCTCCTTTAAAATGCATCACATTATTTTGCTCTTTACAAATTATACCAGTCAGGATGCAGCAGGAAATGGCACACTCTAAAGGGACTAATGAGTAAATTTTCATGAAGGGACTATATAAAAAATGTGGACAGAGTTGAGGAAAACCAATAGAGGAGGGTGAAGTGCCTTTAACTCTCAAGGTAGGCTTTACCACTCCTGGGCCTGAGGGGGAAACAGGAAGGAATGGCTTCTGGAACAATTATACCTGTAGCTCCTAAATTATACTGAAGAGCTGAGACCGGGCAGGTAGTGAGCAAGCTTGGCAGAGCTGGATCCAGATTTTCTGTGGTCTGGTACTTATACAGTCTGCAGTGTATTTTTTTTTTAAGATTTATTTATTTATTTATTTATCCCCCACTTGCTGCTTGTGCTTGCTGTGTCCATTCGCTGTGTGTCTTCTCCGTGTCTGCTTATCTTCCCCTTGCTGAGGTCCCGCTGCATCAGCCCCTCGCGCCGCGCGGGCTGGCCTGCCCTCGCAAGGAGGCCCCGGGAAGTGAACCTGGGGCCTCACACATGGTAAACGGGGGTTCTATCGACTGAGCCACTCCCGCTTCCCATGCAGTGTATTTTTAACAAAAAGAAAAAAAATTAGGTGCAAAAGTGAATTTCTACTTACAACAAGACAAGAAATCAGAATTTATAAACCCTAATAATTTGACAAGTATCATGCACATCACAAAATCCAGAAAAATAGCACAATATTTTATTAACAGCTTGATACATCTCTAAAATACTATTTTCTACATTTCTGACTGCATATCTTTGATCACCTCTTTATATACCAAAAATTTCATAATTTGCTATAGAGAGAATCAAAAGGTAATTTAGTCTTCTAGTGCAGTTTATCAATTTTTTTGGTTTTAATCATTTAGAACATTTTTGTTTTAGCTTTATCATTTATTCCTGGTAATATTATTAAAATTTTCGTGAATGTTGTAAAATCTTGGGAAATCAGTACTAAATTTCATTCAGACAGGACATAAATTTCAGGGCATTTCAAGTTTTCTTGAGCAGTGACTAATTTTAAATCATCTGTGAACTGATGATATGTATTAACCAGTCATCATCTTTGCTGTGATGCCTTATTATGAGTCCTATGTTATCTTTATCAGCCTCAGTATTTTGTGTTAAATCAGTGAGAAATTGTTAAAAACCTACCTAAGTGATTGTGATTGGACAAAACCATTTGAGGCCAAGAGAGGACCATGGGCAATGTAAGCCTCAGCAGAGGCAAGGATTCCAACTTGGATAGAGGGAGGTGTACAGGTAGGGCTGTGGTGGGAAACATGAGGATGAAATACTGTGCCTTTAGGAAGCAGAATCCAAGGCTCATTGGTGATCACCAGTCATGGGAAAGATGATACAAACACTTAGCATAGAGTTGGACAAAGTTCTGCCACTATCTAGCCTGTGAAACCTCATAAGCAATAATTTAACCATACATGGAAGAACCTGCAAACCACCTAATTATAATTATGTCCCACTGTGGTACTCAGCCAAAGGGGTGCTGATGCAAAGTACCAGAATTCTGTTGGCTTTTATAAAGGGTATTCATTTTGGGGTAGAAACTTACAGTCACAAGACCCTAGAGAGTCCAACTTAAGGTACCATAAGAGGTAATTTCTCACCCAAAGCCATTTGCCACGTATTGAAGCAAGATGGCAGGCGATGTCTGTGAGGTTCAGCCTTCCTCTTCCTCTTAAGGCTCCATGGGCCCAGCCTCTTCTGATCTCAGCTGTAGGCTGGAGGGCTTGTCTCTTTTCCCATGGCCATGTCTATGGAGCACTCTCTCTTCTTACGTATCTGCTTCTGTGTTCTCCTTTTCCATGTATTTACTTCCCTGTCTTTGACTGAGCATCTGTTTATATAGCCCACAGTTGTAGGCTATCTGTAGGTGAGGACTCAAACCGAGTCACCCTAGTGACATGGTCAAATAACAGCCCTAATCTTGATTTAATAAAGTAAAAGGTGAAACCTCTGAATCTAATACAATCTAATATGCCCAGAAGAACAGACCAGTTTACAAACATAATCCAATATCTGTTTTTGGAATTCATAAATAATATCAAACTACCACACCCACTAAGTCCAACTAAATGAATCCCCAACTCAGTGTCTCCTTAGCCAGATGCCACAATTATCTGCAGCCACTCCAACGATGCCTTGATAAGCATAGCAGTGTGATAGAGGGAAATTCAGGTGGAAAGAGACAATAGTCCTATTTAATTGTGGTTAAAAATATCTTACTTTTTCTAATTTTGCAAAACCAAGTGACCATGTAAAGACATTTCGAGAACCCTCCCAGAGGTTTGGGAGGAACCTGTGCAAGTGAGGAACTCTAAAGTTTGTTTCATTAGATTTTTGGTAAATCCAACTTTGGAGCTGAGATAATGAACACCTTGGCCTCTCTCTCCTCCTGACCTCCGATCTCCTGCCAGCTTTCCATTAGCTGAACCCAAAAAGAAGCCAGAAGACAATGGAGCCAGGTGGATCCTGTCCATAAAGTCAAGTCTCTTGGAGTACATGTTAGGATGGGGAGGAGTGGAGGGGGATCTGGAGGAGCAAACAGAGGATGTTTAGCTTTAAAGTGACATAAACGAGCTAAGCAATGACCTGGAAATATATTGCAATTGATCCAACTCACAATGGAAACTAGAAAAAAATCAAAAGTCCTTCCACTGAGCTGTGGAGGCCCAGGAAAACAAGGGGCTTTAAAATAGGGGAAGATATGTAGCAGTGGGTACAGGAGGTAGGGATTTTTATGAGAACCACCAGAGAAACCAAGTCCATTATTGGATACCTGAAGGATCTCTCTGGGCTTTGTTTTCTTTCTTACTTCTTCAGTTTCTTTCTCAGGGTTCTCTAACAAGTTTGGTTATTTTATTGTGACTTGGTGAAAACTTCTGGTGGCCCTAGGTAGTTCCTTTCACTTATATTTGAACTTGCTATACAGGCATACCTTGGAAATATTATGGGTTTGGTTCCAGACCATCACAATAAAGCATATATTACAATAAAGCAAGTCACACGGACTTTTTGGTTTCCCAGCGCAATGCAGGGTTTCTCTGCCCAGTGTGCACAATGACCAATTCCTGTGACAACAGGATTTCAAAGGGAGAAAAAGGTTTATTGCCAAATACAAAGCAAGGAGAACAGAAGACCTATGGGCCTTAAATGTGTCTCCCCAAACTGCAGTAACTCTGGGAGTTTTATAGTTTCCAAAGACAGGCAGGTTTAGGATAATGAGTATAATGGCTCAAGACGACAAGGTTACAGATAGTCTAATTATTAGGCACGTGCAGATTGATATATGCCTAGTCACAGAGGTATATATGAAAATGGTGGCCTTAACTTGATGATGGGTGTGACTTTTAGTAGGTATAGGTCCCTTATAGGTTAAGGTTTAAGCTACTGTGCAGATCAGGCAGCCCATTTTGGTTAGAACTAGCTTTGTCTAGTAAGCTAGCTTAGGAGTTGGGGTAGGTTAGTACTGGGCTGACTCAAGTTCCTTCATTAATAAACAATAAAAAGGCTGTCTACATGGTCACAAGAATTCAAAGTTGTAAAACAAGATAAGGGAGAACAAGCGGGGCCAATCACAAATTATCATGAGGCTTTTATAGTCACAAGGTCAAGATTATGGAGTTATATAATCATCTGGGTTATAGTTTGGTAAGTTTAAGTAGTTTCAGGTATTTACTTTTGGCTATTCTACAATATACGAGAAAGTAAAAAGGCATCTATATAATGATTCAATAACTATAATCATTTGTTAGCTCTTAACTCTCAGTTATAATGTTTACGCTACTGTAGTCTATTAAGTATACAATAGCATTATATCTAAAATACAATGTACATAACAACTAAAAAGTACTTTATTGCTAAAAAATGCTGAACATCATCTAAGCCTTCAGCAAGTTGTAATCTTTTGCTAGTAGAAATCATCTACGAGAGTTGGAATCAACTTCTTACAAACCCCTGTGAATGTTGATATTTTGACTCCTCCCATGAATCATGAATCTCCTTAATGGCATCTAGAATGGTGATTCCTTTCCAGAAGGTTTTCAAGTTACTTTGCCCAGATCCATCAGAGGAATCACAATCTATGGCAGCTGTAGCCTTGCAAAATGTTATCTTTTTTCTTTTCTTTTTTTTTCTTTCTTTCTTTATTTTTTAGATTTTTTCTTTTACTTTATTTTGTACATTTAATAATTGAAAATATAAACAATTAAAAACTAAAAATTAATCACAGATCAATAAATATATACATTTCTCAATTAAATGTACTGGATACATATAAAAATTTTTTTGAGTCAAACAATATGTTACACAATATACTTGGTTCATAGTAACACATTCATAGAGTATTTGCCCTTTTGTGTCTGGCTTGCTTTGCTCAACATAATGTCCTCCAGGTTCATCCTTGTTGTCATAATGCTTTATGACTTCATTTCTTCTTACAGCTGCATAATATTCCATCGTGTGAATAGACCAATTTGTTTATCCATTCTTCTGTTAATGGACACCTGGGTTGTTTCCAACTTTTGGCAATGGTGAATAATGTTGCTATTAACATTGGTGTGCAGATGTCTGTTCAAGTCACTGCTCTCACTTTTTCTCGGTATATAGCCAGTAGTGGTATTGCCGGGTCACGTGGCAAGTCTATATTCAACTTCTTTAGGAACTGCCAAACGGTCCTCCACAGTGGCTGTACCATTCTGCATTCCCACCAACAGTGAATCAGTGTTCCTATCTCTCCACAACCTCTCCAACACTTGTAGGTCTCTGTCTTTTTAATACTGGCCATTCAGATAGGTGTGAAATGACATCTCATTGTAGTTTTGATTTGCATTTCCCTAATCATGAGTGATGTTGAGCATTTCTTCATGTTTTTTTTGCCATTTGTATTTCTTCTTTGGAGAAACGTCTATTCAAGTCTTTTGCCCACTTTTTAATTGGGTCATTTGTCTTTTTATTGTTGAGTTGTAACATCTCTTTATATATCCTGGATATTAAACCCTTATCAGATATGTGATTTCCAAATATTTTTTCCCATTGAGTTGGCTGCCTTTTCACCCTTTTGACAAAGTCCTGTGAGGTGCAAAAGTGTTTAATTTTGAGGCGGTCCTATTTATCTATTTTTTCTTTTGTTGCACGTGCTTTGGGTATAATGTCCAAGAAACCACCACCTACTACAAGGTCTTGAAGATGTTTCCCTACATTTTCTTCTAATAGTTTTATGGTCCTGGCTTTTATATTTAGATCTTTGATCCATTTTGAGTTGATTCTTGTATAGGGGGTGAGATAAGGGTCCTCTTTCATTCTTTTGGTTATAGATAACCAGTTCTCCCAACACCGTTTGTTGAAGAGACAGTTTTTTCCCATTAGCATGGACTTGGTAGGTTTGTCAAAAACCAGTTGACTGTATAGGTGAGGGTTTATTTCTAGGTTCTCAATTCCATTCCACTGATTGATATGTCTATCTTTATGCCAGTACCATGCAGTTTTGACCACTGTAGCTTTGTAATATGTTTCAAGATCAGGCAGTGAAATTCCTCCCACATCGCTCTTCTTTTTTAGAATGCTTTAAGCTATTCGGGTGCTATTACCCTTCCAGATGAATTTGGTAATTGTCTTCTCTAATTCTGTAAAGTAAGCTGTTGGGATTTTGATTGGTATTGCATTGAATCTATAAATCAGTTTGGGCAAGATTGACATCTTCACAATATTTATTCTTCCAATCCATGACAATGGAATGTCTTTCCATTTGTTTAGGTCCTTTTAAATTTGTTTTAGCATTGTTTTGTAGTTTTCTGCATATAGGTCCTGTACTGCTTTGGTTAAATTAACTCCTAGGTATTTGAGTCTTTTTGTTGCTATTGAAAATGGAATTTTCCCCCTGATTTCCTCCTCAAGTTGTTCAGTACTAGTGTACAAAAACATTACTGATTTTTGTGTGTTGATCTTGTATCCTGCCACTTTGCTGAACTCATTTATTAGCTCAAGTAGCTTTGTTGTGGATACTTCAGGATTTTCTAAGTACAGGATCATGTCATCCGCAAACAGTGAGAGTTTTACTTCCTCTCTTCCTATTTGGATGCCTTTAATTTTTTTCTCTTGTCTAATTGCCCTAGCTAGAACTTCTAGTACAATATTGAATAACAGTGGTGACAGTGGACATCCTTGTCTTGTTCCCGATCTTAGAGGGAAAGCTTTCAACCTTTCCTCATTGAGTATGATGTTGGCTGTGGGTTTTTCATATATGCCTTTTATCATATTGAGGAACTTTCCTTCTATTCCTATCTTTTGAAGTGTTTTTATCAAAAAAGGATGCTGGATTTTGTCAAATGCCTTTTCTGCATTGATTGAGATGATTATGTGGTTTTTTTTCCTTCAATTTGTTAATGTGGTGTATTACATTGATTGATTTTCTTATGTTGAACCAGCCTTGCATACCAGGAATAAATCCCACTTGGTCATGATGTATAAGTCTTTTGATTTGCTGTTGGATTCGATTTGCAAGTATTTTGTTGAGAATTTTTGCATCTATATTCATTAGAGAGATTTGTCTGTAATTTTCTTTTCTTGTAGAATCTTTATCTGGCTTTGGTATTAGGGTGATGTTGGCTTCATAAAATGTGTTGGGTAATTTTCCCTCCTCTTCAATTTTTTGGAAGAGTTTAAACAGGATTGGTGTTAATTCTTTTTGAAATGCTTGATAGAATTCACCTGTGAAGCCATCTGGTCCTGGACTTTTCTTTGCTGGGAGATTTTTGAGACGGATTCAGTCTCCTTAAATGTGATTTGTTTGTTAAGTTCTTATATTTCTTGTAGCGTCAGTGTAGATTGGTTGTGCATTTCTAGGAATTTGTCTATTTCATCTAGGTTGTCTAGTTTGTTGGCATATAGTGTCTCATAATATCCTCTTATGATTCTTTTTATTTCTGTGGGGTCATTTGTAACTCCCCTCCTTTCATTTCTGATTGTATTTATTTGCATCTTCTCTCTTTTTTTCTTTGTTAGTCTAGCTAGGGGTTTGTCAACTTTATTGATCTTCTCAAAGAACCAGCTTTTGGTTTTGTTGTTTTTCTCTATTGTTTTTCTGTTCTCATTTTCATTTATTTCTGCTCTAATCTTAATTATTTCTTTCCTTCTGCTTGCTTTAGGATTGATTAGCTGTTCTTTTTCTAGTTTCTCTAGTTGTTCAGTTAAATCTTTGAATTTAGCTCTTTCTTGTTTTTTAATATAGGCATTTAGGGCTATAAATTTCCCTCTCAAGACTGCCTTCACTGTATCCCATAAGTTTTGATATGTTGTGTTTTCATTTTCATTTGTCTCGATATATTTACTGATTTCACTTGCAATTTCTTCTTTGACCCACCGATTACAAAATGTTATCTTAAGAAGACTTGAAAGTCAAAATGACTCCTTGATCCATGGACTGCAGAATGGATATTGTGTTAACAGGCATGAAAACAACATTAATCTTTTTGCTCATCTCCATCAGAGCTCTTGGGTGACCAGGGGCATTGCCAATGAGCAGTAATGTGTTGAAAGGAATCTTTATTTTTCTGAGCAGTAGGTCTCAACAGTGGACTTAAAATATTTAGTAAACCATGTTGTAAACAGATGTGCTGTCATCCAGGCTTTGTCGTTCCATTTATAAAGTAAAGGCAGAGTAGATTTTGCCTAATTCTTAAGGGCCCTAGGATTTTTGGAATCGTAAATGAGCATTGGCTTCAACTTAAAGTCACCAACTGCATTAACCCTTAACAAGAGTCAGCCTGCCCTTTGAAGCTTTGAAACCAGGCATTGACTTCTCTCTAGTTATAAAAATGCTATATGGCATCTTCTTCCAATATAAGGCTGTTTCATCTGCATTGATAATCTACTGTTTATTGTAGCCAACTTCTTCAACTATTTTAGCTAGAACTTCTGGATAACTTTTTGCAGCTTCTACATCAGCACTTGCTGCTTCACCTTGCACTTTTATGTTATAGAGATGGAGTCTTTCCTTAAACCTCATGGACCAACTTCTGCTATGCTAGCTTCAAATTCTTCTTCTACAGCTTCCTCACCTCTCTCAGCCTTCATGGAATTGAAGAGAGTTAGGGCCTTGCTCTGGATTAGGTCTTGGCTTAAGGGAATGCTGTGGCTGGTTCGGTCTTCTATCCAGACCACTCAAACTTTCTCCATATTAGCAATAAGCCTGTTTCACTTTTTTATCATTCATGTTTTAACTGGAGTAGCACTTCAAATTTCCTTCAAGAACTTTTCCTTTGCATTCACAATTTGGCTAATTATTTGGCACAAGAGGCCTAGCTTTTGGCTTAGTTCAGCTTTCAACATGCTTTCCTCCCTAAGCTTAATCATTTCTAGTTTTTGATTTAAAGTGAGATATGTGGGGCCCTTCCTTTCAGTTGAAAACTTTAAGGTCATTGTAGGGTTATTAATTGGCATAATTTTAGTACTGTTGTGTCTCAGGGAGTAGGGAGAACTGAGGAGGGGGGAGAGATGGGTGCAAGTCCTTGGATAATATTCACTCTTAAATTTGATATACTATAACTTAAATACAATGATATAAGGTTAATACAACTTATGTTATATAATAAGGGGATAAGATAGGTAAGAGGAAAAAGGTATTTCCTTTATGTATATATGGGAACATATTTATAAGGAAACAAGGAAAATATTCATAGCCATTACAATCCTCATTTCTGTAGCTGGTCATGTGGTCATAGCTCACCTTAGCTGACTGTGGTTCTTTGTCTGGTGGGGTGACCCAAACTTTCACTCCTGAAGTTTCTGGGTCCTTAGACTCCTGCTTGGATTGGGTTGTTGCAGGTTTCTATTGACTTTAAACATGGGACATGGTAATACTAAGAGTCGCTCTATGAGATCTCCTGTATTACTGGCAAACTCTTCTTTACTTCCATTGTCTAGTAGCATTCCCATTTCTCCTTAATAATCAGGATCAATAATCTCAGCCAGTACAGTATTTCCTTTCTTTTCCTGTTGATTCAGAGGCATGAAGAGCCTCTCCTGGTGGAAAACTTTTCTCCTTTTGGAGCTAAGATCTATAGACTAGCAAAACTTAAGTTTGCAGGACAGGAAGCAAAAATTTTCTAGTGGGTCACTAGGGGTAAGTGAGTGGTGCCACTCCCATTTCCACCCTTTGATTCTTGGACCCATGAATCCTGGCTATGGGAGAAACAGCACCATAGAGTGGAGGCTGATTTAGAGCATACACAGCCTTCTGGAGAACATTGCCCCAGCCCTGCAAGATATTGCCACCTAGTTGGAGCTATAATTGAGTCTTCAAAAAGTCATTCCACAGTTCTACCAATATAGCTGCTTCAGGATGATGGAGAACATGGTAAGACCAGTGAATTCCATGAGCATGTGCCCATTCCCAAGCTTCATTTGCCATGAAGTGGGTTCCTTGATCATTAGCAATGCTGTGTGGAATAATATGATGGTGGACAAGGCATTCTATAAGTCCATAGATGGTAGTTTTGGCAGAAGCATTGCATGCAAGAAGGCAAACCCATATCTGGAGTATGTGTCTATTCCATTTAGAAGCACTGCCCCTTCCATGATGGAAGTGGCCGATGTAATCAATGTAATCAATCTGCCTCCAGGTAGCGGGCTGACCACCTCCGGGAATGGTCCCCACATCGGGGACTGAGTGTTGGTCTCTGCTGCTGGGAGATTGGGCACTCAGCAGTGTAGCCAGGTTACTTGATGCGCTGAAGTCCATTTTGCTGAACTCATGCATTGCCTCCATGCCTACCACCATGGCCACTTTGTTTATGAGCCATTGGGCAATGACAGGTGTGGCTGAGGAAAGAGCCCAACTGGTATCCACAGAGCAGGTCAACCTATCCACCTGATTATTAAAATCCTCCTCTGCTGAAGTCACCCTCTGGTAAGCATTCACTTGGGATACAAATATCTTCATGTTTCTTTGCCCACTCAGAAAGGTCTATCCACATACCTCTCTCCTAGATCTCTTTGTCATCAATTTTCCAATCATATTTCTTCCAAGTCCCTGATCATCCAGCCAAACCATTGGCCACAGCCCATGAATCATTATGCAAACATAACTCCAGCCATTTCTTCTTCCAAGCAAAATGAACATCCAGGTGCAGTGCTCAAAGTTCTGCCCACTGGGAGGATTTTCCTTTACCTCTGTCTTTCAGGGATATCCTAGGAAGGGACTGTAATGCTGTAGCTATCCACTTTCAGGTGGTACCTGCATTTTGTGCAGAACCATCTGTAAACCAGGTCTGAGTGTTCTTTTCCTTAGTCAACTGATTGTAGGGAACTCCCCAGAGGCCATGGCTGTGGGCTGGGAAAGAGAAGGTAATGTGGCAGGAGTAAGGGTCTTTGGCATTTGTGCCACTTCCTCGTGTAACTTACTTGTGCCTTCAGGGCCTACTTGAGCCCAATCTCATATATATCATTTCCATTTAATGATGGAGTGCTGCTGCTCTGCCCATCCAATTTTATGGCTTGTTGGGTCAGACAACAACCAGCTCATGATAGGCAACTCAGGTCTCATGCTAACTTGGTGACCCATAGTTAATCATTTGGTCTCTCAAAAGGAGAGTAGTTATCTGCAGAGATGTCAGGGCTTTGTTCCAAAATTCCAAGTGTCTGCACTGTTAGTTCCCTATAGGGGCCTGCCAAAGGCTCCATACAGTATCTCTTTTTGTCACTGACACTTCTGGCACCATTAGATCTTCTGGATCATATGGCCCAAGTGGAACAGCAGCTTGCATAATAGCCTGGACCTGTTTCAGAGAGTCCTCTTGTTCCAGTTCTCACTCAAAACTGCAGCTTTATGGTCATTTGGTAAATGGGCTGGAGTAGCACACCCATATGAGGAGTAGGTTGTCTCCAAAATCCAAAGAGGCCAACTAAGCATTGTGCCTCATTTGGTTGTGGGTGGGGGCAGACACAATAGCTTATCCTTCACCTTAGATATCTTGACATGTCTTGCACCACTGGACACCTAGAAATTTCATTAAGGTGGAAGATAACTGAATTTTTGTTGGATTTATCTTCCACCCTCTGACATGCAAATGCCTTACCAATAAGTCTAGAGCAGTTGCTACTTCTTGTTCACTAGGTGCAATCAACACGATATCATCAATCTAATGGACCAGTGTGATATCTTGTAGAAGGGTGAGGCGGTAAAGTTCCCTGTGGACTAATGACATAGGGCTGGTGAATTGATATACCCCTAAGGTAGGAACATGAAGGTGTACTTTTTGCCCTTGCCAGCTGAAAGCAAACTGTTTCTGGTGGTCTTTACTAACAGCAATTGAGAAAAAAGCATTTGCTAGATCAATAGCTGCCTATCATCTGGAACACTTGTTAAATTGTTCAAGTATACTTGAATATACTGCATACTTTCTTCAAGCATCCATGGAATTTAGTATGCTTTAAATGTCTTCTTTATGCCAGTGCTCTTGAATGATTTTTAAGCTGGGTATAAAAATTTGTCATTAGTCATTTTCTTTAAACACATAGAAGATTTTACTCCATTGACTTTATTTATTTATTTTTAAAGTAAAAGTTATGAACTTACAAATCATTTATGCATAACATCATACAGAGATCCCATACATCACCCCACCACCAACATTGTTGTGAAACATTTGTTACAAATTATGAAAGAGCATCATCAAAACATTATTATGAACTATAGTCCACTCCATTGACTTTTGGCATCATTGCTGCTGAGGGAGAGTCTGTTATTAGTGTAATTGTTACTTTTGTAAATAATTTTTTTTCCTCTCTATTAGTTTTCCTTTAATCTTTTGTCCCACAACTTCACTACAATGTGTCAAGGTGAGTTTTATTTTTAGTTACACTCTCATAACTTAATATGTACTCTTTTATATCTGAAAACCAACATTTTTCTTCAGTTCTTGATTCTTTGTCATTCTCCCTCTTCCATTCTGGAGAGCTTTATATATGTATATATGACCTAGCCTTCATTTCTCTTGATTTGTCTTTCATATTTTAATATCTTTATTGGTCTCTGATCCATTCTCAGTGAATTCTGTACTAGCTCCCAATATACACTAATTCTCTCTTTGATTTTGTTCATTCTAGAATACAAGCAGTCCTTGCTTTGCATGGTACCATATTAATGGAAACTCATCATAGTAGAACTGTCCTCAGTCACCACAGACCTGTGCAAAGCCAATTTCAACTAAGATTTTCTATTTCTTGTTGAAATTTACCAGAAGATAAATTCTAATACCCTGAATATTTCTTATTAAGAACCGTACTGCTGTAGCTTAAGTACAATGTATTTCACCTCATCTCAGTTCTCTAGTTCTACATCTAAAATTCTAAAATACCCTACTTCTGGTACCAATTTCTGTATCAGTTAAGACTTTTACATTTTCAAGTGACCAAAAAAAACACCAAACAAACAAACAAGAAAAAAGAAACAAAACAAAAAACCAAACCCAACTTAAATTGGCTTAAGCAAAAAAGAATATATATTGGCTAATATAAATAATAAATCTAGGGTGTGTATCTAGGTAGATCACATTTGACTAGAATTAGAATTCAAAAAATATCATCAGGGAAGTGGATGTGGCTCAAGTAGTTTGGGCACCCACCTACCACATGGGAGGTCCCAGGTTCAGTTCCTGGTGCCTCCTAAAGAAGACAAGCAAGACAGTGAGCTGATGTGATGGGCTGGTGTGGCGAGCTAACATAACAAGATGATGCAATGAGATGACTCAATGAGAAGACACAAAGAGGAAACACAATGAAAGACACAACAGGCAGGGAGTGGATATGGCTCAGGCAATTGGGCACCTCCTCTCACATGGGAGGTCCCAGGTTCCCGGTGCCTCCTAAAAAGAAGACAAGCAGACACAGAGAGCACACAACGAACAGACACAGAGAACAGACAGCAAGTGCAAACAATGAGGGGGATGTGAAATAAATAAATAATAAATTTATTAATAAAATAAATCTTTAAAAAATAAATCATCAGTACCTCTTGGTGTCTTCTAACCTCTTGGCTTTATTTTGTACTCTTTCATAAGTTTATTTTATTGTTAGATCTTATGTGGCAGTAAGATGGATACAGCAGTTTCAGCCTCACATCCTCTCAAAGTAAAGTCTGAGAAAAAAAAAATCTGTTTTCTCCTGAAAAGTAGAGGAAAGTCTGTAGTTGAGTTTCACTGGTTCCGATTGGAATGGTTAGATCACATGCCTTTCTCTGAACCAATCTCTGTGGCCAGAGAGATGGAATGCACCAGTGGGCTTAGGTTTCACTTTTACTTGAAGTGTAAAGTGAGGTAGAGTAGAGAAGGAGTAATGCCTTCAAAGCAAAATCAGGGTATTATTGTAAAGTGTAGTGAAGAGTAAATACAGGATTGCAAAATCAGGAAATGTCCATTGCAACACTGGATAGAAAACTTTAATGCCAAAGCCAGTAAAGGGACTACTATTCTGACTCAGACAAAGAGAATGGCTAAATAAATTATGATGTGCTCATACTCAAGAATATTATGTGGTGACTACAAAGAACGAGGTGGAGTTGTATATATTAACAAGAAAGGATAGACATAAGATATTTTTGAGTGAAAAAAGTTCTAGAACAATAGGTACCATATGATCAGAGAGAGAGAGAGAGAGAGAGAGAGAGAGAGGAACCAAGGGTGGCATGAGAGTGGGTAATAAGGGAAAACTACTCTCATTTTTTAATATATTTTTATCGTTGTGTCCTGTTTTACAAGAAGCACAATCTTATAAAAACAAAAGGAAATAAACAAAAGACCATGACTAAAGCATACATTTATCACTCTTAAATATAAAACACGCTAATCCTTATAACTTTCTTATCGGGAAATCTCATCTCCTTTTCGAAGAAGAAGGAACTTCAGCTCCCCTCAAAGAGGGTCAGTGGAATGGACACATTTGATTTCTTTCCATGCTCTGACTTTCTTTCTCATGCTTATGATAGGGAAGAGCAATTTATCAGCTTGGCTAGAGTCATGGTCATTCTTTGTCCAATTTTTTTTGCCAGGGTTTGGGTGTCACTACACTGAAAGGCAACTCTGTATGCTCACTCCCTCTCCCTCTTTCTCCTAAGGTGACTGGAGATGGCACCTGGGATGGGGTTTGGTGCTTGGATCCTATCACCTATCCCTCCTCTCCTCCTGGTTTTGGCTGATAGAGAATACATACAAAGAAATGCTATCCAATAAGTGAGACAGTGTATTATGACTGTGTCAGTCAAGTACCCCAAAGCTGAAATAATGGGGCTCTCTAATAAAGTTGGATGGGACTTGAGGGCAAAATGGAAGCCTCCTGATCCCTCACCAAATCTGGGCCTTGTCTGTGTGAGAAGGAGCGCTTCAGAGCAGACCCTGACCCACCCGTTCATCTGCATAACCACCAGTCTATATCTCCAACCCAGGCACAGGCCAGGGATTGAGAAAGTCAAAGAGAGAACCAGCATACCTCATTGTCCTTTGATGTGGTGACTCTGCCTCCAGGTAGAAATGTGACGTGACAAATGCTGATTTACCAGATTCCTTCTCCTCCCCCCACCCCTGAGGACCAGAATAAAGTGGTTTTGTCGGTCAAGATTCTGTTGCAGAAACAGAATCCCGTCTAGCTGGTTTAAACAGAGACTGTGTCTTACACAGGACTGAGGAAAAACACTGCAAACTAAGCTTTTAGTGACAACTCCATAAACGACATCATAGAACAGGGCAACTAAGGATGCTGCTGTCGCTACCAGGATTGGGAAGAGGCAGAATCAGAACAATAATCTCACAGCTGTTGCAGTCAGGGAGGTGACTCACCAGAAGCTTCCCACTATGTCAGAAAACTGCAGCTGCTGCCCCAAAGCATGGAGGCTTCATACCCTGCCTCTCTCCTCAGTCATTTTGTTCTAACCAAAGATTTATTTTGCTGGCTCAGATTATGGCACATTGGCAAGGACTCTGGTGGAACAGGAATCATGTTGGGAACCCATGTAAAGAGCCTGAGAATGTACTTTTTCACTTTTAGTCTCTGCTTGATAGAAAGGATCAGAATGAGTGTTAAGTGAGCCAATCCACATTATCCACCACATGGCATTGGCACTCTGTTTTTCCCCAAGTTTCACTTTCACACAGCAACAAGACCAATAGCAACTTTTCCAGGAATTCCTGCTGCCGTAGTCATTAGGCTGCTCCCTGCTACCTACCATTGCTCCTTTGTCTCATTATGGGACCGGTGGGCTAGGCAGGTCAACTGTGGTCAGAACAGGATATTAATTATTGTAACTTCAAGATCATGTTGAACACTAGGCTGAGATTTCAGCTCCTATTCTCTATCCTGCTGTAAATTATACTCAGCTGTGTTGTCTAATAGCTTATTAAAGAATATACAATGGGGAGGATCATTGGTGTGGGGTGTCAGTGATGAGGGCTACATGGGAGAAAGTACACCTGGACATACATATAAGGTATATAAATGTGTTGAAATGTTCACAGGGCATTGTCACAGTGGGTGGATATTCACACAATAACCAAGAGGATATTGAGTTCCCAGCCTGGAGAGCTCTGCCAGATTCTCTAATGGAGCAGCAACAGTCCCCCAAGTGCAGGGGCAATGACTGGCGAGGGAAGATGGTCCATTGATGGGCCCTTGATACTGATGACTGTGCTTGTGAGCCTTTGCTCTTGAAATTGAAACTTAGCCTGGTGTTTTGGGGTGCCCAAGAGTTGCCTCCTTGTTGCTCAGGCATGGCCTCTCTCTAAGCCAAACTCAGCATATAAATGCATTGCCTTCCCCACATCATGGGACATGACTCCCAGGGATGAGCTGCCCTGGCACTGAGGGATTACTACCAAGAACCAACTAACAATGCAACTGGAAAAAGACCTCGAATAAGAGGGGGAAGAGGTAGAGACAAATGAGTTTGTATGGCTTGGAGACTTCAAAGTGAGTTGGGAGGTCATCCCAGAGGTAATGCTTATGCACATCTCAGGAGGATCTCATAGATTGCCTAAGTGGATGCTACCCCAAGTGGTGGGATTCCTGGGGGCTCTGGAGACACCCAGGTCCTATGGTCAGGGCAGATTGCTCTGGGGTTTGATGCCTTGCCAGCAGGCCTTACTTTGGAGTTTGGACTCAGTTATGGCTTCCCTACACATGGCTCATCTGTCTCTTCTATTTGAAACTATACTTAGTGCTGGAGTTGGTAGGTGTATGTCCAAGAGACTTAAATCTTTGGGCTGTCCATGTGCCAGCTGGGCTCTGAGTCTCAGCGAAGTAGCAACACCTACTCTCCAGGTCATTGGACACACCCAGGTCAACTAACAAGGAGGTGAGGATGGACAACCACCATACCAAGGAAATGAGTCTACAACTGCAAGCAAGAGGGTCCCATCCATCAGCTGTATGGGATTGAAGCCCCCTCTCAATTGGAGGTGGAGTAGACATTGCCATCCCAGAGTCCTCAGGATTGGGGAATGAACTATGGACTAGAGTGGACTTGCTGGTATTCTACTATAGACTTATTGTGACTCTAGCAATGGAAGAAATTACAACATTGATGTGGAGGCAGTGGCCACTGGAGGCTCTGGGGGTAGGGAGAAGGAAAAACAGGTGTAATACGGGGTTTTTTTTGGGACTTGGGAATCATCCTGAATGACATTACAATGACAGATATAGGCCATTATATATCTTCCCATAACCTGCTGAATTGTGTGGGAGAGAGTGTAAACTACAATGTGAACTATGGTCCATGCTCAGTGGCAATGCCCCAGGATGCATTTATCAATTGCAATGACTGTGCCACACTAATGAAGGTTGTTGTTTATGTGGGAGGGTGTGGGAGGTGTGGGGAGCAGGGCATATGGGAATCCCTGTATTTTTTGTGTAACATTTATGTAATCCAACTATCTTTAAAATATATATATATATGTATTTTTTTAAAAAAATAAAGAATATGCAATGAAGATTGCTCCAAATTCAGATCTTCTTTTATTATTTAATTTCCAGGAAGAAATCAGTGCTCAAAAATGAAATCCCCTACCTTTGTAAAATTCAAAGAAATTGAAGTAGAAAATTCTCTCCTTATCCAATTTGTTACATACCAGTATTCTCACAGCATGTTAATCTTGAGACATGGATTAGAGGGATGTTAAATTAGCAGGTGGGTATCAGCTGGTCAGTTAATCTTTGGTGGTTGCTTTCCAACAGGAAAGATGAGTCACTTGAATCATGTAATTATTGAAGCTACTTTGTTCATCTCCCTTTGGAATCACTTAATTGAAGCATAAATTATTCAATTGATCTATAATACCTTTTTCCCTAAATTGGGAGAACTACCATCTCAAAACAGGGCGATGGTCCTCTGTCAGGAAGATGCTAGGCACATCCCTTATGCTCAGCCTATTCGCAGAGCCATGGGGGTAACAACTGGTACATAAAATAGTCTTACTGCATGTACTATTGTGGGATTAGCAGTTCCCACTCCAGATGTCCAATGGACTATGAGATCAGGGCCCCACCTCGAATCTCATCAAGTCCTAGCCCTCAGTCCTATGGGTGTGAACCCATTTGTCCACAGGGCCGTTGAAGATGTTATTAGTTAAGACATGGGCAAACTGAACGAGGTGGGCCTTCCTCCACTGTGGCTGAGGTCCTTATAAGCAAAGGAGATTGGGCACAGAACTAGAAGCCACAAGTCAGTGGAAACCAGAGGAGCAGACACAAGGAGAGGGAGAGCACGACGTAGGATTGCCAGAATACCACAGACTCCCAGAGAAAGCGAGCTCTGCCACTACCTTGATGATGGACTTCCAGCCTCCAAAACTGTGAGGCAATAAACCTTTTGTGTGGTATTTTTCATAGCAGCCTGGCAAACTAGGACAAGGTCTGACTTCCCAGATTCTTTAAAATAAAGAACCAGTAGCTTCAATCTATAGTTTTCAGATTTCTTCCCATATGAACAGCATAGCAATCTGAAGGCCTGGAAAAGGACGTGTTCCCACCTCTCCTTCAAGAACAATTTTTCCTTAAGTAGATAAAAAGGAACAAGATGTAGAGGCTTTTGTAATATGGCTATAACAACACAAAATAATTCCACAGTAACCTATTTTCTAGGTGGTGTTATGGTTTTAATTTCAATGGCATTAAACTTCAGAAAGTTTAATATACATATAAAAGTTTCATGTTACATTATTATTTGCAAACATCATTTAGTGCTGGTTGATATAGTGCCAACTACTCATCAATTCTACTTCACAATTGCTCTAGAATCCATCCCATGGCCATGGCTCTTATTCCAATTTATCTGGACTCTTTTAGTGGTTTTTGGATCTCTAGTTTCTCCCTTTCATGATCTCTCTTTTATCTTGTTGGCAAATTAATCTTCCTAAAACATAATTCTGTGTGTGCTACTGTTATGTTAAAATTTTTTTTTTCCTACTGAATAAAGTTTTAAAGTCCATACCCTTTTTCCTGATCTTCAAGATGCTATCGCACCTGGTAGACCCACCTTTCCAGTCATCCTCCAATCACTTTCATGAACCCTAAGTTTCAGGCAAACTAAATTACCCCTGTATTCCCCATGCAATACTTTTATTGCTACCATGGGTTACCTTCTGACATATTAATGTTGTAACTTGAAACTTCCTCAGCTCTTACCAGCCTGAGGATAAAAATGGAGTCACGTTATCATCAGTACCCGAATTTCACTGGCTTATCACACACAGTAAGTCCAAACCTTTACCAAGTTCTCTACCAAATATTTCTGAGAATTCCAGTAGGGTGTTGCTTATGTACTCAGATGTACCTGAGCTGATCACCAGGCACACAGGTGTTTTGCTTTGCTGGGCACAGGGAGGCCTGCCTTGGTTCTGGTTGGTGCCCCTAGGCCCCCCATGTCCTCCTGCTGTCCACTCTGAGCCCTCATGGTGCCAAGGTTGGCTGGTGCAGGGTGAGAATGAATGACTCACTCCCCTTTCTGCCATATGCTGCTGGTGCAATATCAAAGCAGTGCTGCCTGGGCTCCGATGTGTTACAGAATGCAGAAAAATAGGGCTTCCTTCGTTTATTTTATAGTACTGTCTCTCCCTTGGAACTAAACTTGTACCCAAATGTTGCATCACAGCTACCATGCTATTCTCAGAATCACTACTCTTTCACGACTAACGTTTTTCCTGGGTCCAGCAATTCATGCCTGGCTTCTTCTTTTAGGAGAAGTTGCTCAATAAGAGGTTTCTCAGGGCTTCTGCAAATAGGTTTGTGTTGGGCCTTGTTACTAGTTTACTAGAAATATCCAGATACATCTGAGTCCCCAGCAGGGTACTTAGCTTAATAGGAAAGATCTTAGTTTTGATGCAAGGAGACTTCCCTTTTTTTGCCGTTGATTTTTTTTTTTTTTAATTCATTGTGGTAACATATATATAACATAAATTTTGCCATTTTAACAATTCTTTTTACATTAAAACATTTTTATTTGAAGTTTAACATACATATATAAGTGTAGAAATACTAAGAGCACAGCTCGATGCATTTTTTAAAGTAATTTTTTAAGTGTACATTTTAGTGACATTAATTACATTTACAATGTTGCGCTACCATTACCATCATCCATTACCAAAACTATTTCATTACCCCAGACAGAACTCTTCCCATTAAGCAATAACTCCCCCACCCCACCCCCAACGTCTGCTAACCTCCCTACCTTCTGAAAAATACTTCCCTTTTGCCTGTGCTACCAATTTTTCAGACATACCCCGACTTTCCACATTCTAAAGATGGATTCTACTTAGGTAGATTTCATGTTTACAAAGAAATATATGCAGTGTGATAGCATTTATTTAAAGTTTAAGAACATGCAAAGCTCCCCAAATATATTACTTATGGATACATACATATTTAGCCAAACTATAAAGGAAAGCAGGGGGAAGTGAGGGGAATGTCAGCGAAGGCTATACAAAAGGTTTTACCCATCTTGGTAACCTTTTATTTTTTTAAGCTGAGCGGTGGGTTCTTAAGTGTTTGATTTTATTATTCTTTATAATTTATATACACATGTATTATTTTGTATACATAAATTATATCATATTAAAAATTTTAAGTACAAAATATTTTACAGCTAAAAGTTTGTGATGGCTTAAAAAGACATTTAAGTATTGATTTGCATTCCTGCATCTATTTCCTATTCCTTAGCTCTCCTTTCGTGCTTTTTTTTTTTTTTTTTTTTT
>JAQZBX010037740.1:0-23671 GCA_029593785.1 Cabassous unicinctus | reverse complement strand
TTTTATTTTATTTTTTCCCCCCTTGCTGCTTGTGCTGCTGTGTCCATTCGCTGCGTGTCTTCTCTGTGTCTGCTTATCTCCCCCTTGCTGTGAGGTCTTGCCGCATCAGCCCACGGCGCTGCGCGAGCCGGCCTGCCCTCACAAGGAGGCACCGGGACGGGAACCCGGGGCCTCTCATATGGTAAACGGGTGCTCTGTCCATTGCGCCACACCCGCTTCCTGCCGTGAGGTTGCTGCATCAGCCCACCGCACCGCTCAGGCCGTTGTGCCCTCACAAGGAGGCCTCGGGACGCAAACCCGGGCCTCCCATATGGTAAACGGGGGCTCTATCCACTGAGCCACACCCGCTTCCCCAATCTTATGTCTTTAAAGATGAGAATAAATAAAAAAACCTATAGTCTTATTTTACCCCACATACTTAATATCTTTTTTTTATTATTATTATACATATATATTTAACAATACAGTTTTACACAGAATGCTAAGAGCACTTTTCTTCATATTTTACAGAAGGGAGTGAAACAATATGGACCTCCTATTAATAGTCATACCATAACACAGTCAAATTGAACCTAAATAGATGCCTTACAATGTGCTTTACCAGTTTAGAAGCTAACTGAAAATAATGAGGGGAGGAAAGGAATGTGTAATTTTATTTTATATAACTAACTGAAAAATACATTCAAGAAATAGTAAATAAAAATTTTAAATGGTCTAATGTGCACAGAAGGAGGTGATACCCAATTTGGAGGGGTGATCATTATGTCCAAATAACCTCCTGTCTGGAACATCTGTGACTGCAGGGTCATGGAATCATCATTCCCCTTTCTGCCAGACATGGTGCTGCCAATACTCCTTTACTTGATAACCAGTAAAAACAACTGCAAAATTGAAGTGTGTGCCCTTCTTTCTGGCTTCTAGATAGACTTCTTTTGCTAAAGTAGTCAGTTCTTTTAAGGTTGCATCCATCCAAGTGTAGATCTGCAGCTCGCTGGAGGGCACATTTCCACAGGAGAACTCATCCATCCGGTGGTGGCGGCCATTACTGGTGGTGAGGTACTGGAGCAGCAGCAGCAGGCATGTCTTCTCCCAGTTGATTGGCTTCTCGGGTTCCTTCTTAATTTCCTCCTGGGTAACGCACACCACCACCATCTTCCTCCTACGGCCTACGAGACACTCGCTCTGACCTCCGACCTCCATGGCCAGCATGAGCACAGAGGCTCCATACTTAGCATCTTGTGCTCCGTTTCTCCCTATGGGTACAGATCACCATCTGGATAATTTCCTTTCAGTTAAGGACTTCCTTTATTGTTCCTTATAAGGCAGATCAGCTAACAGTGCATTTTCTCAGTCTCCTTATCTAGGAGTGTTCTTATTTTGCTTCATTTTTGAGAGATAGTTTGGCTGGATATGGAATTCTTGGTTGAGTTTTATCTTTCAGCACTTTGAAAATGTCATTCCATTGCCTTTTGTTCTCCGTTGCTTCAAATGAGGAATCTGCTATTAATGTATTGGTGCTCCTTGTATGTGATGAATTCTTTTTCTCTTGCTGCTTTCAAGATTTTTATTTTAGTGTTTGACTTTTTCAGCTGTTTGTCTAGGTGTGACTTCTTTGTATTTATCCTGTTTTGGGTAAGTTGAACTTCTTAGATGGGTAGATTGTTTTTCATCAAATGTGTGAAGTTTAATCCATTATTTGTTCAAACACTTCTTCTAACCCTATCTCTCTTCTCCTTCTGAAACTCTCATTGCACATATGTTGGTATGCTGATGCTGTCCCAAAGGTATCTAAGGCTCTGCACGTTTTTCTATTTTTTACCTCTGTTCTTCAGATTATGTAATTTCTATTAATATATCTTCAAATTCACTGTCCCTTTCTTCAGCTATCTTGAATCTATTGTTAAACCCCTCTAGTGAATTTTTCATTTCAGTTACTGTATTTTTAACTCCAGAATTTCCATTTGTTCTTTTTTTGTAACTTCTTCCCCTTTCTTAAGTGTCTCTGTTTGCTGATTCATTTTTGTCATACTTTATTTAATTCTGTAAACATGGTTTTCTTTAGTTCTTTGAACATATCTATAATGGTTGCTTTGAAGTTTGCTAAATCTAACATATGGGGACATTCAGAGATACTTTCTATTGACTACATTTTATCTGATTATAGTTCACACTTTCTTGTTTCTTTGCATGTTTTATAATACTTGTTAAAAACGACATTTTAGAGAATTGTAGCAACTCTGCATTCTGATTATTTTTCAACAAAATTATTATTTTGTTGCCATTTTGTTTTGTTTGTTTCTTTGTTTAGGCTAAATCTGTGAAATCTGTCCCCTGCCATATATAGCCACTAATATCTCTGCTTGGTTTTTTCATTGTTCTTCATGTTGTTGCTGTCTGTGTAGACCAGTGGTCAACCAGTGATTAGACAGGTTGTGCTCAACCACCTTGAACCGTTAATACTTCCATCCTCTACCGATGGATCTGTGTGTGGCTAAGGGAACTCATTCAAAGTTTTACTTTCCACTGGGCCATTTCAAGTTTCCTATGCACACAGCCTCAGAGTCAGCCAAGAGTATGTGTCTGGTTTGGGCCCTCTCTGGTTTTTGTTGGGCATGAACATGCTTGCCCCAGCCACAAGTGCAACCTCAGGCTAGTAGAGCCATCGTTCCTCCCTTCTCAACTGCCTCCCAGATCCTCACTTCCACTAACAAAGCTGCTGGGCATGGACATCGCCCTCTGCTCCAATCAAGTGAGCCCCTTTCATTTTTGTAAGAGAAGCTACTGGTCCTTATAACCTGTCCTGCTCTGGCAGAACTTCCTTGTTCACTGAGCTGAAAGAGGGGGTGGGAGCAGCCCCAGGCCAATATGTCACAGATTCCTTATGTTCTTATTGGAAGTTCAGCAAGTTTTTTAGCATAAATGCTTATCAGATTGTTGTTTGCCTTTGGTCAATTTCCAGAGTACTGAAATGGATAGGCTTTTCTTTCGGGAAAAAGGATTTTCCAATATCCTCATTTGGCCACAGTCAAAAGTCCTACCCCTTAATCTTGCTAAATTAATTGATTTTCAAAATGGATTTAATTTATACTCCAAGGGCATTACTTTTCCCGTTGAATACCTCTTACTTGAAAGGGAATTGGAATTTTATGAAAAACTTTAAAAAGTTGTTAGCCTCAGCAGGGTAAGCAGTTATGTCCCTTAGTTGATAGAACTAGGTTTATTGTGGCATCTGTTCAATAGGAATCCAGCACTTGGAATATTGTCCTGTTGTTTTAGATTAGATTAGCTGGAATGATGTTTAATATATATTATGGGGAAGCGGGTGTGGCTCAGTGGACAGAGCCCCCGTTTACCATATGAGAGGCCCCGGGCTCGCGCGGCGCCGTGGGCTGATGCGGCAGGACCTCACAGCAAGGGGGAGATAAGCAGACACAAAGAAGACACGCAGCGAATGGACACAGCAGCACAAGCAGCAAGGGGGGCATAAATAAATAAAATAAATAAATCTTTAAAAAAAATAAATAATGTATATTATGTGCCTGAAAAATATTTGATGAATAAGCTACATGAAGAGACATATTTTTTTTAAAATCACAAGGTATGGAACAATGTATTATTAGTATGATCCTTGTTATATAAAAACTTAATCCTCCCATCCCCCCTCCTTTAAAAAGTCCTATTTCTCTGATTGTATTCACATGTAGGTTTCTAATGCATAGATAATGATTCAGAAGGAAATAGAGCAAACTGTAAACCATGGTCACGTCTAGGGAGGGTTGGATGGAACCCCGACCTTCAGCTTGGTAGGGAATCCTGGAGAAGGCAAATCCCAGGGGTGCATCCACTCACTGAGTGTGACTTTTTTAAATTCTCAGAGGTTCCGAATGACCTAGAAGGGCATTCCTGGGATGGGATTGGGAGCTGTGCAAGGCAAGCAACTTTACCTTTTCTCCACATTAGGCTTCTGTATTATTGGAATTTTTCACAGCAATAATATATTCATGTGTCACTTGTACAAATGAGATTTTTTGTTTCCCAAGAGAAAACTTAAATAGATCCGGTTTATCAAATGTGGGTGGGTTTCATTTTTTCTTTCTTTCTTTTTGCCTTGCAGTGACATGGGCTCAAGGGCTGGCTACCCCACTCAGGTTTACAAAACTGCCAACGCAGAGACTCCTCGGCCCTCACAGCTGGTCCAGTCCAACCCCTTCCAACTCTCCGCCTCCGTCCCCAAGTCTTTCTTCTCCAAGCAGCCCATACGCAGTAAGCACCAAACAGGGTGGAAGAGAGCCGAAGAGCCGCCGCCACGCCCGCTTCCCTTCACTGACTCAAAGAAGTAAGTGCCTGGACACCCAGTGAGGAACCCACCAGAGTCAAGCCTGGGCATCGCTGGGCCAGGGAAGAGGGTGGTGCCTCATTCACTTACTCAGCAGATGATTCTGGGATCCAGCTGTGAGCAAGACAGACAAATATCCTTGCCCTCAGGTAGCTGCCATTCTGGCCAGGGAACCAACAATAGATACGATAAATGAGGTAAATGAGAAAAGCCTAACGTAGGTCAGATGGTGGCGTTGAGCTCTGTGGGGTCTGGGTGAAGGACACTCCAGGCAGGGGGATCGACAGCTGTAAAGACCCTGAGGCAGGAGCCCTCCTGGCCTGTGGGAGGAAGGGCAGTCTCGTTGCAACAGCACAAGGTCAGAGGCACAATGGGATGGATCACGTAGGTCTTGTGGGTCGTATGGATATACTTTGGCTTTTTATATATATATATATATATATCATGTGTGTATGTGTGTTAATACAGATACCATAAAATTTGCCATTTTAACCATTTTTAAGCATACAACTCAGTGACATTAATTTCAGTGTTGTTCTGCCATCACCACCATCCATTACCAAAACTTTTTCAGACACTGTACCCATTAAGCAGTCGCTCCCCGTTGCCCCCTCCCTCTGGTCTACTTCCAGTCCCTATAAATCCAGGCTTTGCTTTCGATCTAAGTGAGACAGAGCTTGAGAGGACGTGGAGCAGAAGGGGGACGTGATCTAAACTGGATGTGAACAGAGTCCCTGTGGCGAGGAGCAGGAGAGCAGTGAGGTCCAGGAGGGAGGCGAGGGGCTGGGCCAGGGCACAGACTGTGGAGCAGGGAGCAGTGGGTGGGCACCGGCTAGACTTTCTGAAATTGGAGCAGTCGGGAGTTGCTGGTAGATTGGCTGTGTTAAAGAGAAAGAGGTTGAAGATGACACCAAGTCTTGTCACCTGAAGGGTAGATTTGCCTTGATCCAAGATGGGACTGAGTAAGGAGTGGGTTTGGGGATCAGATCAGGAGCTCAGTGCTGGCTGTGTTGTGTTTGAGGTGCACATTAGATGTCCAAGCACAGACGTCAAGTGGGTGGTTGGCAAAGGGGTCCTGAGTGCAGGGTAGAAGGCAGGCTGGAGGGAGAAATTGGGCATCATCAGCATAAAGCCACGAGGCTGGAAGAGTTCACCAACTGTGGGAGAACAGATAGAGGAGGAGGGAGGTTTAGGACTGAGTCCTGGGGCCTCCCAGTATTTGGAGACTCTAAGGAGGAGCAGCCTGTGACGTGGAGTAGCCCAGGGGGTGGTCACGTTGGATGAGCTGAGAACTGAGCAGAGGACTGAACCTTGTGGAGGTCACTTGTGAGGGGCCAGGAGAGATGGTAGGACAGGAACTGGGGGCAGCAAATGTGAGCAGCTGATTTGAGCAGTTTTGCTATAAAGCAAAAGAGAGAGAAAGAAAAAAGTATGTAGTTATGAAAAGGTTTTGTTGTTGTTTTCTTTAAGATAGGACAGCATGATACCTGCCATTTATTGAGTGCTCACCCTCCACCAGGCTCAGTTCTAAGTTCTTTTCACAGTTCCAAGTTCACTGAATCCTCACTGCAGCCCCATGAAGGGGACCTGCTATTTTCCCATTTTACAGAGGAGGGGACTGAGGCCCAAGGACACATACTGGTAAAGGATTGAGCTTGGATCTGAGCCCAGGAAGCCGGGCCCAGGCCCCTGCTCTGTTGTGTGGGGGCTCTGTCCTCCCCCGCCCTGTTCTTTATAGCATCTTCTTTCATGACCTGGATAAAGCAGTGATAACAGGCCCTTCAAATTTGTGGATGACACAGAGCTCGGAGGGAAGAGGGGTGTCAGAAGACAGAAATGGAGTCTCCAGAGATGTCGGCAGGCAAGTGTGCTGAACTCACACTGAGAATCCAGTTCACAGCCTCGCTGACAGCCGGAGGGAATGTCTGAAACTAGATGCTAATCATGCTGCTCCCCCACTCAAAACCTCCACGGCTCCCACTGCTCCCAGGATTAATGATAAAGGCACACGTTGACCATGTACTGCTGCACCATGTGCTTTACCCAAATTCCCACCCAGACCCTGCATGATCTGCCACCCCTCCCCATCCCCACCCCCCGCCATCTCTCTGTCCTCATGTTCCATTCTCCCCCTCACTCATTCTGTTCCAACCACACTGGCCTCTTGCCACTCCTCAAACATGCCATGGCCAGGCCCACCTCGGCCTTTGCACTGCCTGGAACGCTCTCTGTCCAGATCTTCTCATGGCTGGTTCCACAAGGGCTCAGTCAAACGCTCCCTCCTCATCCAGGCCCTTTGCAGCCTTATGTAGCCCCTGCTGTCATTCCATTTCCAAGGCAAGTGCCACAAGGGCAGAGGTCTCTCTGTCTTGGTCACAAAACGGTGCCTGCCTGGCACACTGTGGGTGCTCTGTCAATGAATGTAGGAGCTATGGATCCTCTCAGCAACCCCAAGAAGTAGGCACTGTAAGGACCTTGCTTTTCAGTGTGGCTGGATGTCCAAGCCCTGCTGACCCCTGTCGTGCCCATCCCCCACCCTCTGGCCGTCCTTCCTGCGTGCATGTTGTTCCCTCTGCCTGGAACCCTCCCACACACACTCTCACTCCTCCCCACCCCTTGGGTCTCAACAGAGACCTGCTTTCCTCAGAGAAGCCCTCCCAAGAATGACACCAGGGTCACCTCTTCCCCCCTGCCAGCCCCAGTGCCTCTTCCCTCCCACAGCATCTGTCCTGGGCAAATCAGCCAGTCATTTCCTTAGCAGTTTGCTTCCTCTCTGTCACCCCCACTGGACTGAGAGCACTGGGAGAGCAGGGACCACCCTGAGCCCTCCCCCTCCCCCTCCCCCAAAAGCCAGGTCCTGGCACATAGTAGGTGCTCAGAAAATACCACAACCTGACACATGTGACAACCCTGACCAGATGACAGCACCTCTTGATCCCAAAGATAAGATCCAAAGAGAGAAGGGTTTCTACATATGTGTGTGTGTGTAAACGAAATTTGTAAGCTATTTGGGGACACAAATAAAACCATTTCATGGTTCTGTATATTTATTAATTTAGTGACAGATACATTTTAAAAATCACATACACAAAACAATACAATAATTTAGAATTATTGTTTTGTCCACACACACAATTGCCCGTTTCATGAGGCTCTTCTATTCAAACTCTGCACATTTACATACAGTGACTTTATCATAGCTAGAGGCACTTTTGTCACCTAACCCAGTTTTGCAGAAAACATCATCTTCACTTCTACCTAAATTATTTGAGATAAAACTTGGTTTTATTTTTTACCTGTACATGATGCTGGACTGAAATTTTATCCCAAGGCACAAGAACTCATTTGCATGACTAATTTATCTACATTTATTGGTATCTACACTGCGAAACCCTGTCATGAGCCCTTTACCTACACTAACTCATTTAACCCTCCCTTCAGGACAATGAGGTGTAGGTATTTTGCATCCCATTTTCCAGATGAGAAAAACAGGTGCAGAAAGTTTATCACTTGCCCAAATTCACTCTGTAAGGTGCAATTCAGTCAACTGCCTGTGTTTTGTCCCCACAAGGTCATCACATTTTATGAGGTCATTCCCCAGGAATAATGGCCAGAGCTGTTCAATTTCTTTGCCTCCTTTTTCATTGATTCTGATCAGGATACCTCTGCAGTGTCTCAAACTAGCACTGACTGAGGCCACGTTCCCACAGAGGATTGACGCCGGCTGCGGCAAGTCAAGGAGCTGCGCTAGGCTGCACAGACCTGGTCCCGTTTGATTCTCACAGCAACCTCGAGAGAGGGATCCTGTTCTTACCCACTTTTCCAGATAGGGAAACCGAGGCACAGTTAGTGCAGTACTTTGCCCAGGGTCACCCAGCTAGAAGTGGCAGAGCCGGGATTCAAAGCCAGTAAGATAATTGAGAGAGCATCTCATCACGTGAGAGCCTCAGAAAGGACTCAGATCCCTGGCAGTGTCTCTCATACTCTCAGGAATCATTTCTTGGGGGAAACAGTCTCCCCTTAAAATTAGGTCCATGCTCTATTTGTTGAACAAAAGAGGGTGTGAGCTAGCAAAGGATGGCGAATCTATATAGCATCTGCCACAGAAGGACCTGCAGGCTCAGCCATTTGACTGCAGGCCCTGGCTGCCGTTGCGGGGTCAGGCAGGCAGCCCCGGCTCCAGGAGATGGCCAGCCAGGCCCATTTTGCCCACTTTGTCCCAGGACTCTTCAGTCATTGGGCTGCCTTCTCCCAGCCACGGGAGGAGCAGAGCAGCCAGGGGCTGGAATCCCTCTTCGGCTGCTTACCTCCTCCTCAGCCCTGCTGTGCCTCAGTTTCCTCCTCTTTAAATTGGGGTGACAGTAGTCCCTGCCTCGCAGGGTTGTTGTGAGGATTTACTGCGTTCCCAGCCATGAGGCCCCCAGTGTCGGGTTTGCACTGCACAGCGGGTAGCCGGTGAAGGACAACTGGGCAGGCAGGTTTCAGGGCTGACAGGGGCAGTCCTGCTGGGGCCCAGGAGAGCGGAGGCTGGACCAGCAGCCCCCCGCTCTGCCTCCTCAGGCACCCTCATCCTCCCCAGCAAGCTACTCTCAACCTGACTGAAGAGCTTGTGCTGGCCCTGCAGGTAGAGTGGCCCCTTGGCCACCCAGGGGAGCCTCACAAGGCTGGGGCTTGTCCCCAGACGACAGCCCACACCAACACCACTTATGGCTGTTTCATGGTTGACAGCACCTCACAGAGTTGTCATGAAGTCCATGTGTCTGGGTCCTGCTGTCCCCTGTCCATAGGGCCCCGGGCCCTGGTGAGGAGGATCTGGGCCCTTGGGAACAGCCTCTGTCTTCTCCTTAGGCATGGAGTGGTAGGGGGACAACTCCCCGGGTCATGCTCGAGCACACTGGTCCTGAGCCTCCTCGTCTGTAAAGAGAGGTGAGCCACTGCCTCAGGTAGGGTCACGGAGCAGATGAGGCATAATAATATACACGATGGGCAGCCACGCCTGGGAGAGAGTGAGTCCCTGTCCAGCTGCAGGTACGAGCACAGTCCCAGAGCCAGGCCACCTTGGCTCATCTCCTGATCCGTTGTTACTGTGTCGAAACTTCTCAGAGCATCAGTTTACTCATCAGTAGAGCGAGGATGATGTAACCTGCCTCTCCCAGTCACCATGAGGAATAAAATACGTCACCCACGAGACAAACTGCCACGAGGGGAGGGCCTGGTATCACCAGGAGCCGCTCTTAGATTCGTGCATGTTGACCACTACCTCTGTCACAAGCCGGTCAAGGGGTGGCTCGTAGCATCAGGCAGACACGGGTTCCGTTGCTTCGTAGCTGTGTGGCCTTGCTCAGGTGTCCTCCACTCACCATGCCTCTGTTTCTCCAGCCACAAAGGGGGAAGATGGGTGCTGGCATCCCCAAGGTGGCATGCGAGCTCAGTAAGGCATCAGCACGTGCTCAGTGCTCAGCTCTTAGGCTGGCAGGCACTGGCATCTAGTGGTTGACACCTGGCATTCGGGCTCCCACCTTCATTGGTGCAGCTGAGGAAGGAGTAGGCGACGACTCCTCCCCAACTCCCTCCCCTCTGGCCTCTCCCAGCCATCTTTCCAGGGTCAGGCATTCTCGGAGCTGGAAAGTCCACCTGCCACCTGGGTGCAGACCCAGCACTATGCTCACCAGCCCTGCTGGCAGAACCCCCAACGCAGCCAGGCCAAGCAGTGCTAATGAGTATAATTAGCCCAGTCCCAAAGTAGCTGCCCAGTTGGAGGCCAAAGCACCGAGTCAGCTGGGATCAGGCCCAGCCAAGTTTAAGCCATCGTCGCCTTCCACTTCTGGCACATCCTTCACAGGAAGAGGAAGTTGCTGTTGGCCGCGTCCGAAGTGCAGAGCCTTCTTTATAATTTTTCCGTCTTCTTTTTTAATGTAGGTAGTTTATTCCACAAGGTGGCAAAATCCCAGCTCAGGGAACATGGGCGAACAAGAAATCACATCCAGTGCCTTGTGTCAAAACCTGGAGTAAAGGATACATCTTAATGTTTTCTTCTTTTAGGCTTCAAACAGGTGAAAACATGTACACTTTAGCAACGACAATTGTACAAAAGGGTTTGCAGTGAAAAACAAGCTTCTCTCTTTCCCTGGCCCTAAGCCACCCAGCTCCCCTCCCCAGAGACAGCCATTGTTCCATTTCTTCTGCTTCCTTCCGGAAATGTTCTGTACATGACCAAGCACATGTAATTACGTGTTCCCCTCACCCCCATTTTATTGTTTGGCATGGTCACCTCCTCTATGCACTCTTCTGCCTTTTTCACTTGCTTTTCACTCTTCAGACATCTTGGCAACGGTTCCAGGTTAGTACACGGAAAGCTGATTATTTTAACAGTCATTGAGCAGTCTGTTTTATCCTCGCAGGTTGTTGGGTTTTGACAGTTATGGATGCTATAGATCTTTAAAAAAAGAAGAATTAGAGATGCACAAGTCCAGGTTGTTTTTGTTTTTTAACCTGGAATAAATGCCATTTTAAGTTGTTGCATCGAATTTGCAAGTTAAAGAATCCATTGGAAAATTCTTCCAGAAGAAAGAAAATAAGAACAAAAATGATTGATTTGGCTCCCCAAGCTGAATTTCACTGTGCTTTCCCCCATAAGACGTGTTCACACAGCTTTCTAATAGTGTCAGGCCATGGAGCCTGCAGTAGATGGGACAGATGGTAGATTTGAGGGTTGGGAGAGAAGGGTCTAGCGCCGTGTGTTCGGTGATCTAGACTTCCAGTCAGAATGCCCCATTAGAATACCAGGGGTCCTGGGAGCTGGGAAGATGATTTTATCAAATGAGCACAGATAAAACAGACAAGGAAGGAATTCTTGTATTCTTTTGGTTTAACTTTTTTTTTTTTTTTAATCGCAATACTTTTTTCTGTTCTACCAAAGTCGTGTAAGCTACTTGTAAAAGAGGGGAAAAGCTAGCCAGCTTCTGCGTGATACACATTTAACAACTGCTTTTGAGCACCTACAGTGTGGCTGGCTCTGTCCCAACGTAGAATGGAGAAGACTGCAGGTGGATTCCAGCCCCATGCTTTAGTGGAGGGAGTGGAACAGTGAACACCAAGGCAAATAAGCCAAATCCTGGTGAGATGCATGCAGTGGAGATACAGCACTGGACTGTGTGATAGAGAGCATCCGGGCTGAGAGGGAGCCCCAGTAGGTTGGGTAGTCAGAGCAGGCTTCTCTGAGGGAAGGGCTTTGGAGCCGACCCAGAAGGATGAGAAGCTGCCAGCCATGGGGAGTGCTGGGAAGAGTACTCCAGGCAGAGGGAACTGCCATTGCAAAGGCCCCGAGGCAAGAGCGTGCCTGGGAGGTCCCAGGGATCGAACCCAGGTCCCTCCATGTGGGAGGCGTGTTTGAGCCACATCCGTCCCCCAATGCCTGATGTCTTAAAGGAACATCGAGGAGGCCCCTGTGGAGCAGGGGGAGAGTGGGAGGAGATGAAGGCAGGGAGGAGACAGGGGAGATTACCTAGGGCCTCTCGGGCTTTGATGAGGAATGTTTTTAGAAAGTGAACTCCTTGGAAGTGAGAGTTGGATAAACTCCAATATACCCAGCTAAGCCTGGTGTGAGTTTTGTTTTATAAAAATGGTTTCCCAACGTGCATATCACTTCCCTTTCTACATAACATATGCTGGAGAACCTCCTTCGAGGTTGTGTGACTCAGCCACACTGCTCTTCAGCAGCCTTGTGGGATTCTGTCGTGTGCTGTCTGCCTCGAACCTCCCCTGCTAGCGGCTCCTGTGACTCCTCCATAGACGTGACCCCAGGAAGCGTCTCTGTATACATGGCACCCTGGGCTGGCAGGCCTTTCTGAAGAACACACTTCTAGAAGTAGAACTGCTAGGGCGGAGGGAGTGCACGTTTTAACGTTTTTAACGGGTCCTTTCACATCCCTGGCGGGAGGAGAGCCTGGTGAACAATGCGCCTTTCTTGCCTGGCAGCCTGGCCTGCTTCCTCACCAGGGGGCTGGGCAGGGGGGCCCCTCCCGCACGCCGTGCCCCACGCTGAGTCATGCACACTCCTGGGCAGGGGATTCTGGGAAATGCCAAAATCAAAAGGGAAAGGGGAGGCGGGGTCTGAGTCCCCTTCCAGAATCTCTGAAGAAATAGTGTTTGGTTCTTCCCACCCCTTTCCACTTCCATGGGAGAAGCATTTGGGAATATGCACACCTCTCTCTCTTTTTCTCTCTCTTGGATCTACAGCTTTTAATTTGCGCAGACTACATACTCCCCTGTCATCCATGGACCCAGACTGCCCTAGACCTGGAGTTCTAATTTGGGGAGGAATATGACCTGACAAGAAAAAGCTTGCCACCCTTTCTTTCTTTGTTAAAATCCCACGGCTGGCAGCTGAGAAAGTGAAAGAAAATGCAGACTTAAAAACCCATGGGAGCCAAAGACGTCTTATTTCTTCTCCAGGTTCAAAGACTCCTTTTCTTTCTTGAGTTACAAAATGATGAAGTCCAGTTGCCAGCTTTTTTTTTTTTAACTGCTTTTATTATTGTTATAGCACATAATTATGGTAAAATAAATTCAGAGAGGAAGAATATCAGATGGAAAATAAAAGTCCCATTTTCCCACCTCCTAATAAGAATCCTGCTTCCCAGAGGTGGTTATCGTTCATAATTCCTGCATACAGGAGCGTCTCTTTTAATGTGATTATGCTACACATGCCCCACGTCTTCTTTCATGCTGTCTCTGTGATATAAACAAAGCTGTCAAGTGCAGTGGTGACACCTGTAGACTCCGCAGCCTGGTGGCCTTGGACAAGGGGCCTAACTCCTCTGGGCCTTAATTACCGTCTGTGAAATGGGATACTAGTGGCACTGAATTCCTCGGGCTATGGCGAGGATTAAATGAGTTCATACGTGTCCCCAGGGAACGCAGGCCTCGCTCTCGTGTGGTTTATATCCTGGTGGGTGGCCAGACGATAAGCAGATACACAGAGAAGACAGGTGCAGGCTGCAATGGGTGCTGTGAAGGAAAATGAAAAGGGTAATGATCAGAGAATGACTGGCTTCAAGACAGGCCCAGGATAAAACAGTTTAGGCCAGCGCTGTGTAGTTTCTTCGCCTCTCTGTGCCGCTTTAACGAGGTAGCATATGTGGAGCCCTTAGAGCAGTGTCTAGTGCTGGGGGTGGGCTGGGCTTCCATTAGCTGTCATCCTTCCCCTCCCTGGGGCCTGGTGGGACCTCAGGTTTTACCAGGGAATTAAGGCCTGAGCCCAAAGTCTGGGCCAGAATCAGAAGGCAAGGGGATATGCCTGGCCCTGGCCGGGAGGCCACAGAGGCCCCAGGGGAGCCTCCCGAGAGCCAACCCCAGAACCTTGGGGGGTGGCCTGCAGGGACCAGGCAGGGCTGTGCGGCACAGCACTCGGGGGAGCCACAGAAGAGCAGCTCTCACTCCCCACCATCTGCTGCATGTCACGTGCTGGCCATGCGCTTTGCGGCAGAGCCCTACAACAAGGCCGTGAGATCGGGGTGAGCCATCCGAGGACCAGGGAGGTGGCGGGACTTGCCCAGGCTCCCACAGCAAGAACGAGCAGAGCCAGGAGACTTGCACCAGTCCACCTCCAGAGCTGCTTTAAACGCCGGGCTGTGCATTGATGGCCGTGAGGCCACAGAGAGCCCCGGAAGGCAGTGGGGGTTGGCTTGGCAATGCCAAGGAAGAGGAGCTCTCTTGCCGCATGTGACAGGTGAGGAAACTGAGGCTGGGGAGGTTTGATGTCTGCCCTGGAGATCCAGGCCAGAGCGAGCTGCCTGTGGGCCAGCATTTGCCCAGAGGGGCAGTTCCCATCCGGTGGTTCTTGCTCTGTGAGATGCCATCCCTTCTCTGTCACTGGAAGCTCACTGGTCTGGGCCCCTCTGAACAATTGCCAGCTCAGATCCCTTAGAGGTTCCCTGTCTGTGGCTCACAAGTTCCCACAGGATTTGTCCCCATCCCCTCCCAGCGCTGTGCACCGCTCACTCCCCGTTCCACCCCACAGGCCTCTTCACTACGCCTCCCACTCGCCTCCCACCTCCCAGCCTCCACATTTGCCGCTTCTCCACCATAAGGAGCCCTTCCTTCCTTCATCCAGGCTTCCGCTCAAATGCCACCTCCTCACAAAAGCCACCCCTGGTCCCTGTCAAGCTCTAGCCCTTTACCTGGTTTTATTTTCTTCAAAACACTTCTCCGCTTCTCTCTGCCTCACGTTCCATGATCTCTTTCTGTTCGTTTGTTCCTTGTCAGTCTCCCTCACTAGATGTCGGCTCTGTGTTCACTGCTGTATCCACAGTGCCTAGAACAGACATGGCACAGGCTGGGTTCCCAGCAAATCTTTGTAGAACCAGTGAAGGGAAGGAGAAGAGAAGGCCCTCTTCTGTCACAGCTTTCACAAGGGCAGTGCGGGAGGCTGTGGTCATTTGTAACCTTCTTGCACCAGGACAGGTTTGAGAAGTGCCTCAAGCCTCCCCAAGACTCCTCTGACCTCCAGCCCTCTCATTCCAGGCAGGTGGACAGCAGCACGAAAAATGTCTTTGGGCAGCCACGGTTGAGGGCGTCCCTCCGAGACCTCCGTTCCCCACGGAAGAACTACAAATCCACCATCGAGGATGATCTCAAGAAACTCATCATCATGGACAATCTGGGGCCAGAGCAGGAGAGGGAGTCCGGAGTATGTAGTGGCTGTCCCACCTCCGCCTTCCCCGACAGAACAAGGCTGCGTGGCCCTTGGGAGGGCCAGGAGGGCGGGCAGAGCTCCCTGCTGTCACTGCAGCCTCTTCCTAATCCACGTCCTCAGCCTTTGGCATCTGCCAGCCATGGAGTAAGGGTTCCATATTAGTCGGGGTCGGAGCGTCGTGTAAACTGGCCTCTGCAGGGCCGCAGGGCTTTATTGGAGCCTGGGCAGCAGCGTGGGGCTGGAGCAAGAGGCTCCCGGTGACCACGCCTGGGTCTCGTGTCCTTCACCAGGAGCCCAGGGCTGAGAGCAGCCTCCACCCGCCCAAGCCACAGGCACTGAGCCTGTGGAAAGGGGCTCCCCAGGGGAGACTGAGGCTCTTATTACCCAAAGGGGAGGGAAACCCAAAGCAGCAGGCGTCCACAGTGCCACCAGACTATCTGCTTCTCTTCACCTTTTATCCCAGCTGAACCCTGTCGGCTTCACCCTCAGGCTCACATGGGGCCAGAGCTCCAGGGAAAGAGAGCCCTTTGTTCCTGGTCGTACCCCCAAAGTCCCAGCACTAGCTCTCATCCATCCAGCTTGGGTCACACCCCTTCCCTAAGCAGTCACTCAGGACAGGCCTGGATCTCCTGCCCTTAACTGGTGCTGGAGAGTGAGGACAGGGGGATCCCCAGGGGCTAAGAGGGGTGCTTTGACTAGAAAGGGGGCCTAAGTAGACGCAGGATGTAGAAGAACCACAGGTTCTTCTGAGGACCATGACCTTGGGCCAGGCCTTGACGGCGCCCCGTGTCCCCGCCTTGTCTTGGCAGCAGTCCCCACAGAAGAGCCTGCAGCGGACGCTGTCAGACGAGAGTCTGTGCAGTGGGCGCCGGGAGCCCAGCTTTGCCAACCCTGCCGGCCTGGAGCCAGGCCTGCCCAGTGACGTGCTCTTCACCAGCACCTGCGCCTTTCCCTCCAGCACGCTGCCCGCCCGCCGCCAGCACCAGCACCCACACCCACACCCGCCTGGCGGGGGTGGCCCCAGCACCATCCCGGCCTCCGGCAATGGCTTTCCAGAGAAGAAATGTGAGCCTGGGCTCCCCAGGGATGGGGTGGGAGTTACCCCAGGGTTGGCAAGTGGGGACTCCTGAGCATGGGGGTCACCTGGAGGTCAAAGGCTGAGGTCATCAGTGTTGGGGTCATCGGAGGGAGGGAACTGGGGTGCTCGTGAGCTCCTGAGAGCCCTCATGGTTAGGCACCGGGTGTCGCCCACGGTATAACGGCGTGTTGGCCAAGGGCTTTCCTGAGGGTCACATACTGGGGGTCGCGTAGGAGTCAGGGGCACCCAAAGATTGGGGTCACCTGAGATCAGAGGGGAAGAGTCAGCCCCTCCAGGTAGGCTGGAGGGCTCTCACTCGGCCTGCGGATCCGGGCTTTGTGTTGGCTGCTCCCCCGACTCCCTGTCCCCGCCTCCCGGTTACAGCACCAAGCAGGGTGCCTGGTGAGTATTTGTTTACTCACCTGGCTCCCCCTCAAGTCTGCCAACTCCTGTGGAGGGCACGCAGGTATGATTCATCCGTCTCTTTCTTTATTCACCCAGCAGCTATTTCCTGAGCATCCCCGTGACCCGAGCACTGTGCAGTCAGCCCCCATGGGAAGCCGCGAGCCGGCTGGCATTGGCCGTGTCCTCGGTCGGCTCTACCATCCCTCACCCACCACCCCAAAGTCTCAAAATCTGACAGGAGATTCCGAAGTTTGGGTCAAACCTACTGGGCAGCAAAACCCAAGCTGCATGGATATGAGGCAGTTTAGCCTCTTTATTTACCCCACTTGGTATGGATTGCCTCATTCCAGGGTGTTGATGTGTTGATCTCAGAGCGCGGCCCCGACCTCTGTGAGTGTGTTAGGTAACGTGCAGCCATGCACATCTGACTTTCTCAAGTCTAAGCAAATCCTACACGCAGAAATATGTCTGGCCCAAAAGTTTCTGCTGAGGGATTGTGACCCTGTATCATCTAGATGGAGCCTCTAACTGTAAGGAGTCTGTCTTCTCCCCCCCTTAAAATTCTTCCCTGGCTCCCTGTTGCCCTAGCATCTGCACCACACTCCTCGCCCTGGTGTTTTGGGGCTTGCGGTACCCTCCTTCAGATCCTCCAGTGCTCCAGGCTCTTGCCCTCCTCAGAGCATTCCACGTGGCTGTTCCTTCTGCCTGCTGTGCTCTTCCCCCAACCCTCCTCTGGGTAACACTTGCTTATCTCAGGGTTTGGCTCAAAGTTGTTGCTTTTCCTGGAGGTCTCCGCCAACCCCAGGCTGGGTCATATCCCCCCACCTTCCACCTCTAGAGCACCCCGGCCCTCCCCTCCATTGCGTTCATTCCACACACGTTTCCAGGCTCTGCACTAGACGTTGGCGAGCACCCCTGCCTCAGGGGAGCCGGCGTTCCAGTGCAGTCCCTCACGCCTCCTAAGCTTCCCTCTGGGTCTCCTTCCCTTCGACAGAAGGTTGAGACCCCGCCTCCCCTTTCCCACCCCATGTGGCCCCTGAGGCCAGCGCGGCACGTAGTAGGCGCTCAGCACAGTGCATGAGTGGGGAGAGAGGCGCCCAGAGAGGGCTTGGTGTGCATGGGGGGTCCAGGCAAGACATGCAAAAGTGAATTCCTCTGACTACCTCTGCCTCATCCTTTCAGTCTTAACTCAGGCACCCCCTCCCCCAGGAAGCCCTCCTTCCCCCCACCTGGCAGAGTCAGGTACTTCCTCTGAGCCCCTACAGCCCCTGGGTTTCTCTCCCTCTGTTTCCCCCATCACAGCACATTTTACTGCACTGTCACTGTCTGGAAGTGGGTCTGTCTCCCCCACTGGACTGGGGACTCCAGGGGAGCAGAGTCTTGGGTCATCTTGGCCACTGTCTGACCCCAGCTCAGGGCCCCCTGTCTCAGAGCACGCTCATGTGCGCGCGCGCACACACACCTGTCTTTGCCGTCTGACTCCCCGTCCACCTAAACCAGGGAGAGCCCCATCTGGCCTCAGCATGACCCCCAGGCCTCTCCATCTCTTCATCTTTCCTGCATCGTCTCGCGAGCCCTTCCCTGCAGGCTGAGGAGGTGCTTGGCTCGGGCCTGGGCGTCACCAATGAAGGGCCCTCCATGCCCCGGAGCCTCTCACAGGGGTGCCGCTGACGACTTGCTTGTCAATGGCAGCTGTCCCCAGAGCCCCCAGCAGCCCAGCAATGCGGTGCTGGCAGGCTGGAGACACAGAGCAGGCCCTGAGCCTCCGGTCCTTCATTCAGAGAAACCCACTGAGCACCACGCGCCCAGTCACACCTCCCAAGAGCTAGACGGCCTGCGTTTGTGTCCCAGCTTCTCCACTCACAGGTGGAACCTCTCTGTGGTTTCTTTGATTGTAAAATGTGGGCAAAAGTAGTGCCCACCTCATTGGGTTATATGAGGTTTAGTCAAGTTAACACCTGGAAAACAGCACAATGCCTAATGGGAAGTAAGCACTGAAAACCCACTCGCTATTTATTATAATTTGGCTGTTAGTGCTTGACCATCTGGGGTCAGGTTTTACATCTGGACTAGAGAGCAGGTTAAGGCAGCAGTCCCTCAGCAGAGACTGGCTAAACCACAGAAGCGGGGTGGCCTAGAGCAGGCTTAGCCTCACCCAGGGCCACCACTGGCCTGTGTGAACTCGTGCAGGGCAGCCTCATGACACCTCCTCCCTGGCTCCCTGTTGAGAGGATGTGAGCTGCTCCCAGCATGCACCCAGCTCGGGCCTGGCACCGAGGAAGTGCCCAGACCGCACGGAGGGGCCTGCCCTGGCTGAGTTACCTCAGGCATCACGTGACGTCTCTGAGCCTCGCTACCCTGCCGCCTCAGGGGCTGCTAGCAGTCGATGGGCCTAGGCCCAAGACCTGAGCCGGGCATGTGGGACTCAGCTGGGATGACAAACATGACTGCTGGCCCAGAGCTTGTGCTGCCCCTGCGGCCTCAGGGGCCTCCTCTTTCCTCGGGTGTCATACCTGACCCCACCAGGCCTCCCCACAGTGACCCTGCCACGCCCAACACTGTCCATACACTGATGACCCAAATTGGCAGTCCTTGTCCCCACTCCAGATCCATGTGGCCAGCTCCTACCCTCTTCCACCTGAGAAGGTCACAGGGCATTTCCAGCTTAACGCCTCCAGAAACCCGTGGGCCTCCCTAACCTGCCCCACCCACAGCCTTCCCCATCGTAGCTGCTGGCAGCTCCATCCTGCTGTGCTCAGGCCCAAAACCTTGGTGGCATCCTGCATGCTTTTCTTTGTCTCACTCCCACATCCATCGTTTAGGAATTCCTGTTGGCTCCAACTACAAAATAGATCCAAAATCTGTCCACTGTCCCTCCACAGTCCCACCACGGCCCTGTCCATCCTCATCTCCCACCTGGACAGTGATAGCCACCTCCTCCCTGGTCTCCTTGCTCACAGTCTGTCCCCACACACAGCCAGAGGGAACCTGTGAAACTTCTGCTCAGAGCCCTTCTGTGGCTCCAGCTCCCTCAGGGTGAAAGCCAGGATCCTCATTATGGCCCTCAAGGCCCCACACGGTCTGTCCCCATTATCACCATGCCCTCATCCCCCACTCCCCTCTCCCTCATTCACGGTCCCAGCCACACTGGCCTCCTCGCTGTTCCTTAAACGTACCAGCGCATTCCTGCCTCAAGGCCTTTGTACTGGCTGTTCCATCTGCCTGGGGTGCTCTTCCCAGGAATCCCCACGGCTCAACCCCTCTCCACCTTCAGAGCTTTGTTCAAATGCCATCCCTGCTAGCACCTTGTATAAAATGCACCCACGTGCACATCTGCCACTTGCATTCCCTTGCCCTGCCGTGTGGCCCTGACACCATCTTCTACTAAGCAATATCACTTACTCATCTATTTGACCCCCGTCTCCACTCCCCCCACCAGCCACCATCTCAGCCTCAGAGCTCTCACTGGCCGATGGGCGGGACCGGCCACTGCGGCGCCTCGACCCCGGGATGATGCCTCTTCCCGACACGGCTGTCGGCCTCGAGTGGTCCAGCCTGGTAAACGCAGCCAAGGCATACGAAGGTAGGCACTTTCTACCCCACAGACTCCCCACCCACCCCCTTCTCTGTTCTGGAAGGATCAGTGGAAACCCTCGTGACTTTGGGGAGGCCATGTTCAGGTTCCAGAATCCAGGGGAGTAGGGTTGGAGTCCTGCCCTGTTTCCTGCTCACTGTGCAACTGAGGACAAGTGCCTTCATCTCTCTGATCCCCACTTCATCAAAAGGGCAGAGGCAGCGACTGCGCCCACCACGTGGAGCTGCAGTGAGGCTAACGTGAAATGCTGTGTGGTGAAGTTTGGCAGGCACAGAGCAAGCCCTCGACAAACAGTACCTGATATTACTAGTATAGTGTCCAGTTGTGCTTACTCAGATTTGCTTTGGCTCCATGTGGTAGGAAACTCAAATTACATTGGCTTAAGCACGCAAGGTTTTTTGCAGGTAAAAAGTCTTGAGGTGGGCAGTCTGGAGCTGGTATGGCACTTCCACAAATTCATTAGGGCCCAGGCTTCTTCCAGCCCTCTGCTCCGCTGGCTCCAGGGAGCCTCAGCTTCACGGTCCCAAGTGGCTGCTAGAGCTCTGGCCATCATGTCCAGCCCCAGCCAGCAGGCAAGAAAAGAACACATTCCTTCTCTTTCCAGACACTTCCTGAAGCCTCACACTCCTCCTACACTTAATCACATGGCCACAACTTAGCTGCAGGGGAGGCTAGGAAATGAGGCCATGAGCCCAGCTCAACTTCAGGGGTTTGTTGTTGAGGAAAAAAGGAAAGCTGGTCATGAGGAACAGCTGGCAATCTCTGCTGCTTCCTTCCCATGTAACCGTGGACAAGTGGTTTCACCTGTTACCTCATCTGTAAACGAGCTCACAATGATCCCTGACAGACATGAACATATTCTTCTGGCTCCTTTGTCCCCATCTTTCAGGCTACATTTTGGCTGTCCTTCCTCCAGGAAGCCTTCCCTGATATCCCCCAGTCTGGATCAGGCACCTCCTCTGAGCTCCCACAGCCCAACCCTCCTGCCCCTGCTTCCCCCATCCTAGCTCTGATGACTCCGGGCTGTCACTGTCTAGTGATGGGTCTGTCTACCCATGGGACTGGGAGGGCAGCACCCAGGGCTGTCTTGGCCACTAGCAGGTGGGGGCCCAGCACAAGCTCTGGCACAGACCAAGGTCCATTAGACCAGGCCCATATGATGACATGCTTCATATTTCCAAGTTTCAGCCAGCCCACATCTGGAAGGTGGCCTGGGAGGAAGCCTCTCCCTCATTTTCCTCCATTCTGAGCCCCATCCTGCAGCCTCCCCTGGCCACAGGGTGATGGCAGTCAGGCCTCTGGGGAAGGACAAGGTGGAGAGAAGGGTAGTCAGTATACCGGGCCCAGCCTCAGTCTACCCCTTGGCCTTACCCCTTGGCACCATTGGGGAGTGGTTGCCAGCCAGTGGCCTTACATTGCAGATGTATTTGACCCCACGGAGGCCTCACGAGCTCAGTGCATAAGAGGGTTGCTCCAGGGCACTTCCTGGAGGAGGTGACTCTGCAGCCACAGTCCTTCTGAGAGCTGACATTAGTGAGTATCCACCTTGAGCCAGCACTTTGTCACTTTATAAACGTCTTCTAATCTCCCATCTGAGGGGTATAATACGATTCCCATTTACAGATGAGGAAACTGAGGCTCAGGTGCCCCAAAGTCACCTGGCCAAATGACACTTGGGTCCGGGATTTGAACCCAGGCCTGAACCACTCTCCAGAAAAAGGGTCATAGGAAACAGTTTATAGACAAGGAACCTCAGATGGTTCTCACATTTTTGGAAATACTGCTCAGCCTCTCTCATAAAAAGATAAATGCAAGGTGAAAATCACTGATATAGTGTTCTTTACTTCTCGGAATGGCCAAGATCGAGTCTGACAGCACTGTGAAGTGAGGTGGTGGGCAAGAGGCCCCTTGTGCACTGCGGGTGGCAGTGGAGGTTGGGTGCCAGCCCTGTGGAGGGCAGCTTGGTGACATCTGCTGCCAGATTTTAAATGCACATGCAAAAAAATAAATAAAATGCACGTGCCCTTCTACGTTTTTGGTTCTCTCGGAGTGGGGAAGGCCTTTCCCCTAAGCATGACCCAGTGGACCCTCAGGACTTGGCCCAATTGCAGCCTGGCATGGACTTGCGCAGACGTCTGCTCAGGCTGGCCTGCTCTCCAAAGGGTCAGGTTGGAAAGCAAGGGTGTTTTGGTAAAAACAGAGCCCCCAAATATTTTATTGGTTCATTTATGGATTCTACTAAGTAGATGCTCCTGACCCCAAGGCCTCCACGCCCACCTACCAGTCATGGGCAGTGGCTGGCTGAAAATCCCTGGGTTCGCGCCTTTGGGAGGGAGGGGAAGGAATGGGGGCCGCACAGCGCCTGAAAGTGAAGGCACAGCAGGCTTGCTGAGGCAGGAGGTAGCAGGAGGGCGCAGCTGGAGCCCACTGCCCTGGCCACTACCAGCAGGCAAACCTCTGATGATAATAATATCCCTGCCCACAGGGCTGTTGTGAGCACTGGATGAATGTGCCCAGAACTGCAGCCCGTCAGAGGAAGTGTAGTCACTCATTCGTTGTACCTGTGTGTCCCAGGGGCATTTGGGTTTCCAGCCCCGGATTTGGGAGCCAGAAGAGGGTCTCAGAGCTCCGCTAGATCTCCTCAGGGTCCCCCAAGAGGCCCTAGAGGCTTATCCCAGCAGGCCCTTTATTTGGCAGGGCAGGGGCTCTTTATTTGATGTGGGGGCAAAGGGAATGGGGCGTGTCCCGGGAGGAATGGAGGATGGGTGCTAGGCCATCTCTCTCCCCTGGGACTCCAGGCATCCTGGGGCCAGGGCCACTGGTTCTGGGCCAGTGGGAAGCAGGTAGGAGGGCCCTGATGCCATCAGCAGCCACAGTGTTTTCTGTGAAAGGCCAGGCTGTCCCTCCAGTGTGCCCCAGACACAGACCCTTCACCGCCCCCCCCATCATCGGCCACTTGGAGGGGCTGGGGTGGCCAGAGCCTCTAGCCCCATGCAGGTATACCATTTACCCCGGCATGCCCTAGAGAGAGGTGGGCATGCTCTGCGTGAGACACATCGTAAGAAAGCTTGGAGAGCCTGGTGGATGGCCCTGGCCCTGTTCCTCCACCCAGGCCGTGAGAGTCACTGAGAGCGCACGGTGAATAGATGAACCATAGAAACAACACAGAAGGTTACGTAGGGATGTGTGTGTGACAGTGCAGCAGAAGGGCCTGGAAGGAAACCCACCAACACCGTAATGGCAGTTACCTCCCTCTGGAAAGGGGACAGGAGCAGGCAGTGGAAGTCAGGGTGGTCTTAGCTTCATTGTGAGGTTTAGTTGTCTTAGTGAAAATATTTGTCAGTGTTTCCTGTGCAATTCAAATAAATGGAAAAAACTAAAGGAATTATTGTCCATTTTGTTAGGAGTGTTCACCTGCTAGAGATAAGTAGTAAAGTATCTACAGGTGAAATAGAAAGATAGCTGGGATTTGCTTTAAAATATTCCAGGAAAGGAAGCGGATGTGGTTCAAGCGATTGGGCTCCCATCTACCATATGGGAGGTCCCGGAGAGCTGGCCCAC
>JAQZBX010037739.1:0-23675 GCA_029593785.1 Cabassous unicinctus | reverse complement strand
CTATCCTCAAAGAGTTCAAATCTAGAAAGTGGCCCAAATTGTCAACAAATAAATATGCTGTGAAAAGTACTTTAACAGAAGTAAAATATCTGGCTTACTTGGGTACAAAGAAATGAGTCATGAATTCTTCATGGAAAAATCAGGAAAGGTGTCTCAGAAAAGGTCTCACACCAAAAATTAAGCCTAATTTTGCCCTTGTGTAAATATTTATCAGTAATTTCCAAACTACATGCACATGATGGAAGTGTAACTTATTAATCCAAATGCTAACATATATCAACTTTATAATATTTACCTTCACCAATAGTTGATACTTTTTTCTGCCTATGTAACCTCTCCACCATTTTTGAATAATTGTTACTTTCTTGTGCAAATACCTAGAGCGAAAAATATGTGTATTATTATGATTTCATTGAAATAAGAATGTCTCTTAAACATTTGCTTAGAATCTGTACCCTTCTACAAATCAAGAAATCAAATTCAAAGCCAAGTTTGTGTATACTTTTAAAGAGTAAAGAGTTATTCTGAGATAGAATTAATCTTTCCTAGATGTAGAAAAAATGCATAGATTATTCAGTATTTCTTCTGGGCTTATGATTAAACATTTTAAAAAATTTACTCATTGATAATTATTCTTAAATGTACTTTTGAGAGACCATAAAAACAGGTCATAGCAACATGTTGAAGAATAAGCCAGGACCTATTGATGTGAATCATTATAAGCACTAAAGAAAAAGTAGGAAAAGTTAAGTTAGGATTCTACTTCAGCTTCTTTTTACAATCAGAATGACACCATTTTGGCACCATTCATCTCGTATCCACATGTTGGAAAGGATTGGAATAGCTTTGTTTTTTGTGTGTTTTCCTTTTTACTTATCAGTAAATGAATTCATTGCTACTAATATAAGCCAAATCATTTGTCACATCCTATGGAACTTGAGGTAAAGAATCTGATGAAGTATGTTTATGATACAGGGATTTTTTTAAGTAGAGATAATCTCAATATAATTTAGTTTTTTGGGATGTAAGAAAAGATAAGCATAAATAGCATGTTATTTCTCTAAAAGGTCATTCATATAGTTGATTAACTTCATGGCAAAGAAAAGATTATTTAAAACGAACAATACATGGATAAATCATATTTTCTGAGGAATATATTTTTTTATCTGAAGTTTCCATGACAAAATCAATATACCTTATATATGCTCGAACTTTACATCCTCGAAACCAGCTCTGGATTTTAATTGCTGCATCATTCTCCTGTTTTCTAAATTTATCCACAATACTAAAAAACATATATTAAAAAGCATTTCATTAGTGGCCAACATAATTCTAAAGCAAGCCAACCAGTTAAACTTAATTTTTAATTTCTTCCAAAATGATTATTATAATTCCAGTGTCATTTTACAAAAAATTAAAATGCTAAATAAAGAAAACATTTCAAAAATCATGAGGTATGCTTTAAAACTTAACCTTTCTCTAAGAGGTTATGTGCTTTCAACAGCTTTGCTTTTTTATTTTTATAATCAGCTATTTTGCAACTAATTTGCAAGTAATTTTTGGTAAGGAATAAAAAATAAATGTGTTATGTTGTCATTACATTAAAAACATAATTATTTGAATTTACTGTTTACATGTTGCTACACAGATCATGCCAGACTAAAATACCTGCATATTTCACTCAATTCATCAGTTAAATGAATTGCCTCTAAGTAAAATGAATTCCACACAGAATGCCTGTATTATATAGAATTCTCAGAAAGCCCATTTAAGTTAAAGGAGAACAGGGGCAGGGTCATAGGACTTATAAAGAGATAAAAAAAAAAAAGTCAATTGTTAGATTATACTGATTCATATCAATAAGGGCTTAGTCAAGACAGATTTCCATGTTAATTTTATAAGTCACTAATATTCCCCACCCCCATCTCCAACTCCAATTGATAAAGTAATATTGCTTACACCAACCACTATGGGCCACAGAGACATTTTCTCTCCTAGAATGCTGGCTGGCACATTTTTAACACTTTATATTTATTAAATGAATAAGTAATAGCTAGACATTAGTTTCTTACTTTTAAAAATTCCCTCAGAATTCTTGGAACGATTATTTTTAGTTTTCATTATATGTTAGATTTTATATAAAGATTTCATTAACTATGTATTGCAATTAGAACAAAAACAGAATGGAGAAAAGTACTTCAAACAATGAAATTGTTGGGCAATTCTATCAGGTTGACTGAGAGAGAAAGAAAATAGATGTAGAATTAAGTTGTCCGTGACAAATAGTTGGAGAAACAGATGAATGAACTATAGTTCTAGATAAGCAGGAAAAAGAGTTACCTAGAAAGCCTGGCAGAGAAGGATCCATGAAAGAAGAGGAATAACAAACATTTACACATCAAAGTCAGTGACCCAGATATGAAATAGAGACAGCGAGAGTAATGGAGAGAATTCGCACAAATCAGTAAGAGTGCATGAGGTGTACTATTAAGTGTGGAATAAACTGTAAAAATCACACATGGGAATATAGTTGCATTACTAAACAATGGGAAGGCACCATGATAAGATCATGATTTGATGCAATAAAATTTGCTGGAAACAATTAAGAGTGTGAGACTATTCAGACAACTGGAAGTGGAAGAAAATTTCATTATTGTTGTATGCTCGTATTGCGTCCAGTAATGATAAAAGACACTTGTGTAAACTGTATCCTTGGATATCATTGCACTCCATGTGGGAGAGAGAACGCCTTAAAGTCCCTTCCTCCAGGAAGCATTCCCTGAGTCACCAGACTACATTAGGCCTTTCTGCTTTACACTCTTAACAGCTCTTCATTGTATTTAGCACAATCATAACTAACAATTGTTTAATGATGCTCTCTTTCACTAAACTTTAAACTCCAAAAGGCAGGGATCTTGTCTATTTTGTCCCCCATTGTATTTCCAGTGGCTCCATAGCGCCTGACCCAAAGTAGAAATTCTGTAACACTTTCTTGATTTAAAAACAAATGAACAGGCATAAGGTGATATAGCAGAGTAAAATGTAATTATCCTTAGGCCACCCACTTGAAAATATTCATGCATCACCCAACAGCCAAAATTTTAAGGAGGATGGAATAAACAAACCGGACCAGGGCCATGCCCCACTAAAGGACCATCATGCTTAATATGGAAAGAATCTTAGGGCCTTTGATGGGTGAGAAATTCTTGGCAGAAGTGGGGGGTGGGGGGGATAGGGATAATTGGTGTTTTGGAGTAACTTCTAATATTCAGACTTTATCTTACCAAAGCTGCTTCTTTTGGGGGAAAACAAATACCTACTGGCCTCTTTCAGCCTTATGAGAAAAGTCACTCACAAACTTCCCTTACTAGACCTACTCACAACATTGAAATCCCTCCCTATATTAGGATGACAGAGCTGCTGAGGAGCCAAGAGGTGACTCCATACCCTTAGTAACTTGAATCCTGGCATGATTAAGGATAAAAGACACAAGCACATGAAAGGAACTCTTGAGAGACAGAAAAAAATACCCTACACTTCTACAGTACCAAATTATGTCCCAGGCACTGTTCCCTGCATTTTACATACCAGTGAATTAACTCATATATTCCTTCAACGCTTCTGTGAAGTAGGTAATTATGATCCCATTTGACAGAGGAAGATACTGAGGCAAACAGAGAAGTAGTGATATGCTCAAGGTCACAGATGACTGTATGTCAGAGGTGAGATTCCATGCTACCTAGTCTGGCTTCTAGAGTCTGGATTCTTAACCATCACTGCCTCTAAGGGAGAATAGAGAAAGGAAGGATGAAAACAGGAGAATGGAGGGAAAGTAAAAAGGAAGAGAAAAAGACAAGGTAAAGGCAAAAGGAAGAACGCATGTAAGCCATTTCCAAATATAATACTGAAATTTTGTGGTATAAGGTATAACTAGTTTCCCTAAAACAATAAAATAAACGGAGAGACTAAATATATGAACATCAATAGCAAATATGCAAATTTCTGACCATAACAATGTTGGTGAGAATGTGGCACATGAGGAGCTCATACATACTGCTGGTGGGAGGCAATGTGGTCTTTGCCTACTACAGAATAATTTCATTTATAGAAACAAAAAACTCACAAAACTTTAGGGATGCATATACATCTTTATAGATGTAACAACTCTAATGGGAATGATAAAACATGGTTTTTCAGGACAGAGATGGAATATGAGAGAAGAGGATGTAATGTGATAGGCACACACAAAAGGCTTAAAGCTACTAGCAGAATTAAGCTAAGCAGAAGGACATGAATCACTTCCTGTTTTTACTGTTCTTTTATATCACTTGCCTTTATATGTGGATATACTCTTCTGTAGAGCATATATTACATTTTTTAAAAGAATATGGAAGTGAATTTTGGGTAAGCCCTAGTACACTGACAGTTAAGCAAAAGATTAAATTTGTAAAGCCTGTCAAGTCTCTATACAGTAGGAATTCCAAGAAAAGAGGAAATAAGGTGACTATGTGCTCTAGTCACTATATGGGGGGCGGGGAGGGGTGGGAAGAAAACTTTGAAATACTTAATCTAATTGAAAAGCAGCAAAAGATAGGCAGTTTACAGAAAACACATACAACTTCCAATTACAGGAAATTGCACAAAAAGATACTTAAGTCTCTAAAGATGACCCAGCAATTCTTTCTCTAGAATTTTATTTTTCTATGATGCATTACTGTACTAACAAGATAATAGACACACTCTCAATAAACAATAGCAAGGTATCTGTTAGACTGTGGTATATCCATAAAATGGAATTCTATTTTATCCTTACAAAGAATTAAGTAGATCAATGTGTCTTGGCATGGAGAGCTATAACATGTTGTAAAGTGAAAAAAAAAAAGAGAGTGCACGATTATATGTTCCTAAATTTATTTTTAAAAGGTTTAAACAGCTTGTATATGTGAATGAATGCACAGAAAAAGTGCATTTTGTACACATGAAGAAGTTACTAAAAGTGGTCATCTCTAGGGGATGAAATTTGGAAGGAAACATTTACCTTATTAGTTTCTGAATACTTTAAATTACTTTATAACATCCATGTAATACTTTTGTAATTAAAAAGAAAAAAATGAAATAAACTAACACAGTCTTTTATAAAACTATGAATACATTTTCAAATTTAAAGGAAGCATTAAGACTTATCTAGGCATTAAACCCTAAGGAATTTGGCCATTAATATATGAACCAAGGCTTAGTCTCATTAAAATACTGGGGTAGCAGAAAGCACATTAGCTTTTGTAGAGAGACCTTGGCTCAAATCCTAACTATGCTACTTACTGGTCATGTAACCTTGAACAAGTTTTGAAATCTAAAATTCAGTTTCCTCTTCTGTCAAATTTCAATAATAATACATCATGGGAACATTTGCTGGCATATCATAAAGAATCTAGTATTTCTAAATAACATGCTCTCAATAAATGATAATGACTATTATTACATTATTACATAATGATGCACATCTTTGTGAAGTGAAGGAAGAAAAAAGAAATTCTAGTTTGTCAATATTTATTAATTAAAAATATTGTACATCAACTATGTGCAAGTTATTATGGAATATAAAGCAAAGATTATGCTTTTAAACATAAACTTACAATTAGTAGGGCTGAAAAATAACAACAGTAAATAAAAGTATGTAAAAAGTTAAATATCGTATGAAAAATAAACAGCTGGAGAGTTTAGACGTAGAAGAGATTGTTTTCAAAAATGAATGGGGATAAGAGGATGGGTAGGTCTCCTGTGTGTATCTAAAACATACTTAACTAACACTTGTGGCAGAATATTCCTCAGGTACCCCAAATTCAACATATCCAACAAAACTCATGTTATTCATCTTCCACACAGCCCTATCCTCAATTCTTCTCTCCTAGAATAGCTCTTCTTTCTGCATTCTCTTTCTCATTATCGTTCATGTCAGAAACTTGTGGGGGAAAAAAAAATCCTTCATGTTCCCTCTCTGTGATCCTCTAGGTCTATTTAGTCATAAACCCATTGACTCTCCTACTTCTTTAATACCTCTTGAATACTTTTATTTAACTCTATTTCTTTATTTCTACATGAGTTCAGGCCCTTATCTTTTTAAGACTAGTTAATTGCAGAAGTCTAGTTTCCCAGCCACTAGTCAGCTTCCACTCTATTCCATCCTCCGATCTATTGCCTGAATGGTCTTTCTAAAACATAAATCTAATCATGTCACTTTTTTCGTTAATGTCAACTCCCACAAACTATCCTAAGCCTTCTGAATAAAGTCGAAAGCTCCTAGAATGTCAAATAGATCTGTCCCTGACTTAATGCCCATGTCCCTTTTCACTGCTTCCATCCAAAGATGGAGTCATTTGCCTACTTTAGTTCTCAGAATAGGCCGTGTTCTCTCCTCCCTTCAGACTCTCATAAAGTTGCTCCCTTTTCCTAAAATGATTTTTCTAACTACAACTTCAGAAATATCCATCTCCCCAGTACGCTGAAATTTCTTCTATCCTAATAGTTTAACATTTATCTCCTTGAGGGCTGGGCTCACTTTTTATTTGTATTTGTATCCCAACACACAGTAAAGTGTCTGGTAAATAGGAGGATCTAAATAAATATTTGTGGAAGGAAGGAAGGAAGGAAGGGAGGGAGGGAAGGAGGGGAGGGGAGGGAAGGAAGGGGGGCAGACATATTTGTTGACTGTTGAATCCAAGGAAGAAGACGAGGTTCTTAATTGTATATAAACTTTGTACATAGTATTAAGAGATATCAGACAATCTGAATGTCATCATTGTGGCCCCTGAATCAAATATTCCCAAAGTTTAACAATCTCTGGCTCAGAAAGATTTACATGGTGAAAGATTTTAAGTAAGGGGAAAAAACCAAGGCCCAATTAGAAAAGACAAGTACAGTGCAGTGCAATAGAAACTAATGGAATGGCCTCAAGAAGGCAGACCATGATTTAGTAGTCTTAATGGTTGTGAAGTCAAGAAAACAAGGCCATTTTTTCAAGAGGAAGAGGGATTCTTTAATCTTTATTTTAAAATCTTATCCCAGCCAATAACAAGATATGATAGTGAAGGACATAAAATGTAATTTATGACAAAAATGGAAAAGATACAGCAACTTGATGTCCAGTATAGCAGGCAACTCAAAGAAGATAAAGTGTGCAAATTTAGATGAAAGAATAATTCAATAAAGCTGATATGAAGTAAATTCATATAATGGGATAAAAACTGTTTTTACCATTAACATAGAGTAGATCTGTTTTTCATCTTTTTACTATAATCTGTTTAAATGGCTAAAAACATTTATCTCTTCTTCCTTTCCAGCAATCAACTGACTACCATTGTAAAGGAGGGAGAAAAAAATATGAATAAGGTATACAGATATACTTTATACTTCTTTTGAGCTGGCCTATCAGTTTGAACTTGCCCATGGTTACAATTGTCATTAGAAATACAGATGACTAAAGTTCTGAGAACATGAGGAAAAAAAAAAAAAAAAAGAAATGCAATCAAATTACTTGTTTTGAGTTCATATTTTTCATCTATCCTGGTGACAATGTTAATATCTAATACATAGCCAAAAGGGAAATTAGATAATCTTCTTTTGGTGAATTAACAATAATGTATATAATACCATCACATATTATATTAATGAGAACTATACATCTTAATTAAAAGGAAGAAATATTAAATAAAAACATCTAGTAGTTAACTTACTGCCAAGTTTTAACTTTTGTGCTGAAATGTGACTTTTGTACATATTTTTTTGTTACCCTGTTTTCACTCTTCAAAAAATGAAACTTACATATACTTGAGTTACCACTGGGATGCTGAATACTCATACAATATGTCATGAAATGCTAGACATTTTATGTTTAAAATGAAAAATGTGGGTAACACTTTATTTTAATGGTATATTAATTAGTTCCAAATTACAATGAAAATCCTATAGTAGTGAATAAAATATGACATCTACATGAATTTGAAATAAATTTATTATGATCAGTATTATCACAATGAATACTAAATGAATTAATAATGACGAAAGACCAAAAGTATTACCAGTAATGTAATAAAACACCAAGAAAAAGCTGCAAGTTTCCAGTCACTTCATCATCAAGTAGAAATAAGTACTATAACCCTGAATAACACTATATTTATGTGTAACATTACTAGCCAGAAATTAACTGACAAGAAGTAAGCAATTAAAAAAAAGTGTAGTTAAATATCTTTCCAGCAATATGCAAAAAATATGCATTTTACATTCCAACAGACTGTGCTTTGTCTGGCCTGTGCATATTAGAGACTGAATTAATACTAGATTAAACATCCAAATACTTTTTTCTTATCATTAAACTTGTAACTATTACAGATACTAGAAATAAAATTCTAACACTTATTAGTCTCCCTGTGCCATAAGATATGTTGATGTGGAAAATGATTATATATATATTTTTCCATATTGTTTCATTGTTAGGACTTGGGGAGTTCAAGATTCATAAAGGCAGGAACTGTGCTTTGTGTTCTGATTCTCACTATTGTATTAGCTTTCCTAGTTGCTAAAACAAATACCATTATGGGTTGACTTAACAACAGGACTTTACTGGATTATGGTTTCAGAAGCTAGAAGCCTTGCTTCCTCCCCAGGTCTGTGTCTTCTGACTGGCCAGCATTCTTTGGGGTTTCTTGGCTTTTCTTTCACACGGCAGTGTACATGGTGACATGTTCTCCTTTCTCTTTGGGTTCCATTGACTCCCAGCTTCTGGCTGCTCCCATGGCTTTTCTCTCTGTGTTCAGTTTCTTTTGCTTATAAGGACTTCAGCCATATTGGATCAAGGCCCACCGTCATTCAGTTTGGGCGCACTTAACTAAGAACATCTTCAAAGATCCTATTTACAAATGGTTCGCACCCACAGCACCAGGAGATGGGACCTAAACATGCCTTTTGTGGATGACATCATTAAATCCCCAGCTTAATAAGAGACCAAAAACTACCTGATGATGAGAAATGGGACTAGATTTTAGAAGCTACAAGACATGTTTTGGTTTTTATTAATAGTCTTATTATTACTTCATAGTTTGATGAATGATGGGTTTTAGACATATTAGTACTAGGTCATAAAGTAGAAGTTACCATACTTTGTCATGCAGATTTATATTAATTCATTTTAAAATGTTTTATATTTATAAATTGTATTAGTCAGCCAAAGGGGTGCTGATGCAAAGTACCAGAAATCTGTTGACTTTTATAAAGGGTATTTATTTGGAGTAGAAGCTTACAATTACCAGGCCATAAAGCATAAGTTACCTCCCTCACCAAAGTCTGTTGGAGCAAGATGGCTGCCAACATCTGCAAGGGTTAAGGCTTCCTCTTCCTCTTAAGGCTCTGTGGTCCCAGCTTCTTCCAATATGAGCTATAAGCTGGGATAAGTCTCATCTCTCTCCTGGGGCTTGTTCCTCTCTGGGCTCAGCTGCTCTGCTCTCTCCACAAGGCCAGCTGTAAACTATCAGGCGAACGGCTTGTCTCTCTTCCCAGGATCTCTGCCGTGTCTAATGGAGCCTGTTCTCTTTCCTCACATATCTGCTTCTCTGTCTATTTACTTCCCCAGGCTTCAGCGTTAAAACTTCAACCTGCCTTCTCTACAGTGCAGTTTCTCTGAGGCCCTGTCCACCATGGGGGTGGGGACTCAACGTCCTACTGACGTGGCCCAATCAAAGCCTTAATCATTATTTAATCAAGTAAAAGTGAAACCTCTGAATCCAATATTATCTAAGGGTATCACTAGCCCAGAGGAACAGACCAGTTTATAAACACAATCAGTATTTCTTTTTAGAATTCATCAATAATATCAAACTGCTACACACATCCTGCTCTTCCTTCTCCCTTCACTTCATTTCCTGAACAATTGAATCCTAAAACCATTGGGAAGCAGGCAAGGAAGGGATTTATACTAGAGGGAGAGTGGGGGAAGGAACCACAGTGGCTGAGCATAGGATGCCAGAGCCCCTGTGGAGTAAGATGGGTGTTCATGTAGGAGGGCTGCACAGTACAAGGTGGTGGAGCCTAAGAGAGGCAAGGAGGGCATCCTCATGTGGGGGCAACCTGGAGGAGCATGATGTCACAGTCCAAGCATGGAGAGTATTCCCATGGAAAGGAGGCCTGGCTGTGGGGTAGTGAGGCCCAAGAAGGGTGAGGAAAGGATCTACACCAAAGGGCAGCCAGCACAGGGAATCAGAGCCCAAGAATGATGAGGAGGACATCCAATTTAGTGGGGAGGTGATGTTTCAGCAAAGGAAGGTCAAGCCCACCCTAGATGAGAAGCATGTTCATGTAAGAAAGGGAGCAATTGTGGTGACAGAGTTTGGTTACATACAGTAGGACTCATCAAATAAGTAAATATATTATGGATAATGCAAGCCATGTTACTCTCTATCAGAAAAGGAAAGGGAGAAAAACTAGAATGAACCTGTGGTGGTGTATGTGAAATGGAATTGAGTTGTCAGTGTGAACAAGTCTTGGTTTAGTAGTTGATAGAGAAATATAGATGTAAGTATTGTGCAAATGCATGCACGCTCATATTCCTTAGCTTTGTCTACTGAGACGTCCTAAGAGCAGCAATACCCAAAAGCAATGGGTATCCACTAAAAAGAAAAAGGACTCTTTAGAGAAACAGATAATTGCAGGGCTGGGGCAGGAAAAGTACAAGATGATTCTGGAATAATTTTTGGACCAGAAAACAAGAAAATGCTCAAATTGTGATGAAGACACAGAAGGCAGCTTGAAGTGGCTCCAACTGGTCAAATCTGAGACAATATTGGCATGAAAATAAGAGTAATGGATTTTAATTCATTGAATAAAATAGGAAGGTACAAGTCCATACTGATACAAATACATGAATAAATAAATTGAAAGTTTTAGGAGGAACAGTTTCAAAGCACCTCCTTTAAAAAAATACATATTAATAACAAAGGAAAAAAAAGACAAAGAGAACTTCACACTGGTGAGGCCTGGCAAACGTCACTTTGATCAAATGAACACCATCAGTAATATGACAAATGGAAGTCATGCAGTACCAGATAGTATACATTGAGAAGATCACATCATCTCTTTTGTGATACTCTTGCCAAAGATACAAAATCTGAATCTAATCAAGAGGAAAAATAAGACAAACCGAAATTGAGGGAAATTCTACAAAATAACTGACCTGTAGTTTTCAAAAGTGTCGAGGTCAAGAAAATTTAAAAAAAAAAAAAGACAGAGAAAATATCCCTATTAAAGGTAACTAAAGAGACAAGGCAAACAGGATCCTTTTACTATAAAGGACATTATTGGGACAATTGGCAAAGCTTGAATGGAGTGGGAAGATTAGAGGACAGAAATGTATTTATGTTAATTTCCTGATTTTGATGGTTAAATTGTCCTCCTCATGCATAAAGTGTGGGAGGTGATGGGTCATCAGGCTGGCAACTTCCTCGAATACAATTCAGAGAAAAAAAATCTCTGTCCTCCTCGTGCATAAAGTGTGGGAGGTGATGGGTCATCAGGCTGGCAACTTACTCGAATACAATTCAGAAAAAAAAATCTCTGTACTGTACTTAAGCTTTTCTATAGCTTTGAGAATGTTTCAATAATTATATATATATATATATCCTTCCAAGAATAGCATATTGATACTGTTTTATGTTTTGTTTTGTTCAAGTACATCTGTATTTTAAAACATGTTTGTAAAAATATTTAAAATAGGGGAGCAGATGTAGCTCAAATGGTTGAATTCCTGATTCCCACGTATGAGGTTCAATCCCTGGTACCTCCTAAAAAACAAAACAAAACAAACAAATAAATGATAAAACCAACTGTCATTGGGGAGTGGATGTAGCTCAGTGGTTGAGCACCTGCTTCTCATGTATGAGATCCTGGGTTCAATCCCGCAGATCTCCTAAAATTAAAAATATTTAAAATAGACTTTAGGATAAGGCATGGTTAAGAACATACATTTTATGAAGATAAAAGGGTAAATTCATTAAGGATGTAATAATCTTAAGTTAATAATAAATCCTACTAATAAAGCTTCAAAATACATGAAGCAAACTTTTAATAAACGAAAAGAGAAACAAACAAATCCACAATTATAGTTGGAGATTTCAACACTCCTCTCTCAATAATTGATACAACAAGTGCACAGGGAATCAGTAAGGATTCAGAAGACCTAAACAACATTATCAATCTACTTGACTTAATCGACATTATAGAACACAATACCAAACAATATGTATTTGGTATGTCTTCAAGTTCACTGATCCTTTATTTGCAGTGCTTTAATCTGATATTAAGCTCACCTAGCAAATACTTTTTTCTCAAATATTGTACTTTTCATCTCTAAAAGTTTCATTTGTTTTTTTCTTTATGTTCCATTTGTTTTTTTCTTTATGTCCCATTTCATTTCTCATTTTATTTGTATTTTCCTTTAAGTCCTTAAGCATATTTTGAATAGTTATTTCAAAATCCTTATTTGTTAATTCTATTATCTCTGTATTTTTGAGTCTATTTGTATTGACTGATTTTTTTCCTCCTGGTTATGGATCACAGTTTGCTACAATTTTTTTCTGAATAGTAATTTTTGAAAAGATGTTAGACACTATGAATGCTATGCTTTTGAGTGTTTGGATTTTGTTGAGACAGTGCCTGTCTCTAGGCAGAGATGGGACAATTATCAGAATCACCTCATTTCTTTCCTTTCTCTCAGAGATCATAATCTTGCCCTGCCTGTTGTACCAATGTCTAAAAACAATATCTACAAATATTTTGTCCAGTTTCTAATTTTTCATGGTGGGAGGGCAACTTTTATACCAGTTATTCCTCAAGGCCACTTATTTAATATATTTAATTGTTCTCTGAAATCATATGATTTTGTTTAAAGTTTTTGGCCTTGAACAATTGCTTTTTTATACTGTTTATTTCAGAAATAATACAAATACATAAATGCTCAATGTCATATATAAATTTTCAAACAATACAGAAAAATAGAGGTAAAAAACTAAGATGCATTTCACCATCCCCCATTCTCTAATTTTTGAAGATAATCACCACTAACAGTTTGCTATGTATGAGTATTTTAACAGTAAAACCCATACTAAATGCATTATTTATTTTCTACTACCTGTTTTTTACCTTAATTTGCTGTGATTTTTTTTCACGTCATGATACACAAAATTCTCACTTGAACTGCTACATGATATTCCATCAGGTGCATATGCCTTAATTTATTTAGTAAGACTACTTACAAACAAATTTATTTATTGAAGCATTATTTCTAATAGGATAAAACTGAAAATGACTTGCAGTATACATTACCACTAAAAGGGTGCACATTTCCCCATGCTTTTAATCACTACATATTATCAGTCTTTTAAATGTTTTTCCAATTAGTTGAGAGAAAAACATTTCATTGGTATTTTAACTTGCATTTCCCTGATTATTATTGAGGTTGAGTAACTCTTTGTATGTCTATTGTCTGAACATTTTTTTATTATATTATGCAATCTATAGGTCAAATGAGAGAGAATAAACATATTAATAATACCCAGTCTTCTAATCCATAAATATGATCTCTCTCTCCATTTGTGTAGGTCTTTATCCCAGCATCTTGTGTAGTTTACGTGTACAGGTTTTACATGAATTTTACCCCTAAGTGTTTCATGTTTTAATGCTATTGTAAATGGCATCGTTTTTGTTACTACAAATTCCAGCTGCTCATTGCTCTCATAAATAAGACAGTTAATTTTTCTATATTGTCCTTGTATACTGAAACCTTGCTAAATTCACTTATTACTTCTAATAGTTTTCTTTGGTAGATGATTTAGGGTTTTGTATGTCCATAATCAAGTTGTCAGTGAAAAGTCAATTTTAATTCTTCCTTTGTAATATTTATTTATTTATTTATTTGGAGATACCGGGGAATGAACCCAGGACCTCGTACATGGGAAGCCGGTGCTCAACTAGCGAGCGACAGCTGCTTTCCAATGAGACTTGGTTTTTCATTTGTTTTTGTTTTTTTTTAGGAGGTACTGGGGATCAAACCCGGGACCTCGTACACAGGAGGCAGATGCACAAACACTTGAGCTACATCTGCTCCCCTCCTTTGTAAGTTTTATGCCTATTATTTATTTTTTGTTTCTTAAAAGCAGTTCATTGAGATATACTCACATACCAACAACCTATTCACAGTGTACAATCAATGGCTTTTAGTATAATCACAAGATTTTGCATTCATCACCACAAAAAATTTTAGAACAATTTCATTACTCCAAAAAGAAAAACTCCATACCCCTTAGCAGTCATGTCTCAATCCCTCTATCCCTCCTCAGCCCTACATAACCACTACTCTAATTCCATCTTTATAAAAAATTGATTTATATTTACATTTTATATAAATGGAATGATACAATATGTAGTACTTTGTGTCTGGTTTCTTTCATATAGGATAATGGAGTTTTTTTGCCTGATATCAACATTTTATAGCATTAACATACATTTGTTCAGTTTCTAAGATAAAGTTTTATATATGCAATACTACCATTATTCCTATTTCACATTAGATTTTTTTTTTCTTCTTATCTGGTTGCATCATCGTCTTTCTTTATTGGTGTGTCGCTTCGCCGCACGGGGGCCTGCTCCTCACCACACAGGTCTGGGATGCCTTTTTTCTTTTTTTACCAGGAGGTCCTGGGGATTGAACCCAGGTCCTCCACATGGTAAATGGGAGCTCAATTGCTTGAGCCACAGCCACTTCCATGGGATTTTATTATGCTATATCCCATGTTACAGGTTTTGGCTTTCCTTTTAATAAAATATATGACCTTAGACTTTCCCTTTCAACCACTCTCATATCCATATAATAGCACTGCTAGTTACAAACATGATGTGCTTTCACCTTTGCTATTCACTTCCAAAGATTAGCAAATAACATTTTTACCAATTCTGCACAAGTTAACTCTCAGCTTTCCATTCTCTAACCTCATTCTATTTTCTGGTGACCCATATTCTAGTTAATAACTCCATGTGATTACACAATATATTTAGTTCATAGTAGCATAATCATACAGTATTTGTTCTTTTCTATCTAGCTTGCTTCACTCAACATCATGTCCTCCAGGTATATCCATGTTGTCATATGCTTCAAAACTTCATTTATTCTTACAGCTGCACAATATTCCATCATATGTATACACCACAGTTTGTTTATCCATTCATTGGTTGACGGACACCTGGGCTGTTTCTAACTTTTGGCAATCATGAATAACGCCGCTATGAACATTGGTGTGCAGATGTCTGTTCATGTCACTGCTCTCAGTTCTTCTAGGTATATACCCATTAGTAGTATTGCTGGGTCACACAGCAAATCTATATTCAACTTTTTGAGGAACTGCCAAACAGTCCTCCACAGTGGCTGTACCATTCTACATTCCCATCAACAGTGAATAAGTGTCCCTATCTCTCCACATCCTCTCCAACATGTGTATTTTTATGTCTTTTTAATAGTGGCCAGAATAATGGGTGTGAAACAATATCTCATTGTAGCTTTGATTTGCATTTCCCTAATCATCCATGATGTTTGAACATTTTTTTGTGTGTTTTTTGCCATTTATATTTATTCTTTGGACAAATGTCTATTCAAGTCTTTTGACCATTTTTTAATTGGGTCATTTGTCTTTTTATTGTTGAGTTGTATGATCTCTTTATATATCATGGATATTAAACCCTTATCAGATATGTTATTTCCAAATATATTCTTACATTGAGTCAGCTGCTTTTTCACCCTTTTGACAAAGTCCTTTGAGGTGCAAAAGTGTTTAATTTTGAGGAGGTCCCATTTGTCTGTTTTTCTTTTGTTGCTTGTGCTTTGAAGGTAAGATCCAAGAAACCACCATTTACCACAAGATCTTAAAATGTTTCCCTACATTTTCTTCTAATAGCTTCATGGCCTTGGGTTTTATATTTTGCCTTTGATAAATTTTGAGTTGATTCTTGTATAGGGATTGAAATAGGGGTCCTCTTTCATTTTTTTGGTTATAGATATTCGGTTCTCCAACGCCATTTGTTGAAGACAATGTTTTGTCCCTTTAACATGGACTTTGTAGGTTTTTCAAAAATCAGTTGGCTATAGAGATGAGGGTTTATATCCGGACTCTCAATTCTATTCCACTGATCGATGTGTCTACCTTTATGCTAATACCATGATGTCTTGACCATTGTAGCTTTGTAATATTTTGCAAGGTTAGGCAATGAATATCTTCCCATAATACTCCTCTTTTTTAGAATGGGTTTGGCTATTCAGGTGCATTTTCCCTTTCAAATAAATTTTGTAATTGCCTTTTATATTTTTGTAAAGTAGGCTGTTGGAATTTTGATTAATATTGCATTGAATCATATATCAGTTTGGGTAGGACTGACATCTTCATGATATTTAGTCTTCCAATCCACGAATACGGAATGTCTATTTCTTTAGGTTTTCTTTGATTTCTTTTAGCATGGTTTTCTAGTTTACTGAATATAAGTCCTGTACTTCTTGGATTAAATTGATTCCTAGTTATTTGAGTCTTTTTGTTGCTATTGTAAATTGAATTTTTTCCCCTGGTTTCCTCCTCAGATTGTTTAATACTAGTGTACAGAAACATTACCAGTTTTTGCATCTTGATCTTGTATACTTCCACTTTGCTGAACTTGTTTATTAGCTCAAGTAGCTTTGTCATAGACACTTCAGAATTTTCTAAATATAGGATCATGTCATCTGCAAATAGTGAGAGTTTTAGTTCCTCTATTTGGATGCCTTTTTTTTTTTTTTTCTTGTCTATTTGCTCTAGCTAGAACTTATAGCACAATATTGAATAACAGTGGTGACAGTGAGCATCCTTGTCTTGTTCCTGATCTTACAAGGAAAACTTTCAACCTTTCCCAATTAAGTACAATGTTGGCTGTGGGTATTTCATATGTGCCTTTTATGATATTGAGGAATTTTCCTTTTATTCCTATCTTTCGAAGTATATTTATCAAGAAAGGATGCTCGAATTTGTTGAATGACTTTCAGCATTGATTGAGATGATCATGTTTGTTTTTTTTCCTTCAATGTGTTAATTTGATGTAATACATTAATTTATTTTCTTATGTTGAACCACCCTTGCATTCCAGGAATAAATCCCACTTGGCCATAGTGTATAATTCTTTTGACATGCTGATGGATTCAATTTTCAAGTATTTTGCTGAAATTTTTTTATTCTATATTCATTAGAGAGATTGGTCTGTAATTTTCTTTTTTGTAGAATCTTTATCTGGTTTTGGTATTAGGGTGATGTTGACTTCATAAAATGTGTTGGATAATTTTCCCTTTTCTTTAATTTTTTGTAAGAGTTTAAACAGGATTGGTATTAATTCTTCTCGAAATATTTGGTAGAATTCACCTGTGAAGCCTTCTGGTCCTGGACTTTTCTTTGTTGGGAGAAAGTTTTTTTTTTAACAAATTATTTTATTGATACATATTTGATATGCTTTCACCATTTCTATTCATTTCCAAAGATTTACAATCGAGCTTTTTACCAATACTGCACAGATTACCCCTCACCTTTCCATTCTCTAACCACATTCTATTTTCTGGTGAGCTATATTCTAATTATTAACTCCATGAGTTTACACAATATATTTAGTTCATTAAAGCACAGTCACACAGTATTTGTCCTTTTGTGTCTGGCTTGCTTCACTCCACATAATGTCCTCCAGGTTCATCCATGTTGTCTTAGGCGTTACTACTTCATTTCTTCTTACCGTTGTATAATATTCCATCATGTGTATACACCACATTTTATTTATCCATTCATGAGTTGATACACACCTTGGTTGTTTCCAACTTTTGGTAATCATGAATAATGCCACTATGAACATCAGTGTGCATGTCTGTTCGTGTCTCTGCTGTCAGTTCTTCTGTGTATATATCTAGTAATGGTATTGCCGGGTCACATGGCAAGTCAATATTCAACTTCTTTAGGAAGTGCTGAACAGTCCTACACAGTGGATGTATCATTCTACAATTCTCACCAATAGTGAATAAGTGTTCTTGTCTCTCCACATCCTCTCCAACATTTACAGTTTTCTGAATCTTAATAGTGGCCAGTCTAATAGGTGTGAAATGATATCTCATTGTAGTTTTCATTTGCATTTCCCTAATCGCTAGTGGACATTTTATCATGTGTTTCTTCACCATTAATATTTCTTCTTTGGACAATTGTCTTTTCAAGTCAGGTAGTCTTTTAAATCAGGTAATTTGTCTTTTTATTGTTGAGTTTTTTCGATCTCTTTATAAATCATGGATATTAAACAATTATCGGATATGTGATTGCCAAATATTTTCTCCTATTGAGGTGGGTGCCTTTTCACCCTTTTGGCAAAGTCCTTTGTGGTGCACAAATGTTTAATTTTGAGGAGGTCCTATTTGTCTGCTTTTTCTTTTGTTGCTTGTGCTTTGAGTGTAGGTTTAAGAAATTACCACATATCAGAAGATCTTGAAGATATTTTTCTCCATTTTCTTCTAGGAATTTTACAGTTGCCACTTTAGGTCTTTGATCCATTTTGAGTTAATTTTTGTATAAGGTGTGAGATAGGGATCATTTTTCTTTCTTTTGGATGTGGATATCCAGTTCTCACAGCACCAATTGTTGAATAGACTGTTCTGGCCCAACTTGGAGTGCTTGACCACCTTGTCATAAATCACTCGACTGTAGATATGAGGGTCTATTTCTGAGTTATTGATTCAGTTCCGTTGGTCAATGTGTCTGTCTTTATACCAGTACCATGTTGTTTTTACATGTAGCTAAGTGATGTGCTTTAAAGTCTGGAAATGGGAGTCCTCTAACTTCATTTTTCTTTTTTAAGATCCTATTGCCTTTTCGGGGCCCCTTACCCTTCCAAATAAATTTGAGAATTGGTTTTTCCATTTCTGCAAAAAAGGCTGTTGGGATTTTTATTGGGATTCCACTGAATCTGTAAATCAGTTTGGGTAGAACTGACATCTTAACGATATTTAGTCTTCCAATCCATGAACACGAAATGTCCATCCATTTATTTTTTTAAGTCTTCTTCAGTTTCTTTTAGCAATGTTTTGTATTTTTCTGAATACAGGTCCTTTATATCCCGGGTTAAGTTGATTCCTAAACACTTTGTTTTAGTTGCTATTATGATTGGAATTTTTTTTCATTTCCTCCTCAGATTACACACCAGTTGTGTTTAGAAATACTTTTGGTTTTTGCATATTAATCTTGCATCCTGCCACTTTGCTGAACTCGTGTATTAGTTCTAGTAGCTTTGTTGTGGATTTTTCAGGAGATTCTAAATATAGGATCATCAGTGAATAGTGAAAGTTTTAGTTTTACTTCTTCCTTTCCTATTTAGATGCCTTTTTTTTTTTTCTTTATCTAGCCTAACTGCTCTATTTAGAACTTCAAACACAATATTGAATAACAATGGTGACAGTGGGCATCCTTGTCTGGTTCCTGATCTCAGTGGGAAAGCTTTCAGTCTTTCACCATTGAATACAATGCTAGCTGTAGATTTTTCATACATGCACTTCACATATTGAGAAAGCTTCCTTCTATTCCTATCTTAGGAGTGTTTTTATCAAGAAAGGGTGCAGTATTTTGTCAAATGCCTTTTCTGCATCAATTGAGAGGATCATATGATATCTCTTCTTCAATTTATTGTGGTTTATTAAACCGATTGATTTTCTTATGTTGAATCATCCTTGCATACCTGAGATAAAACCCACTTGATCGTGGTGTATAATTCTTTTAATGTGCTTTTGGATTCAGTTTGGAAGTATTTTCTTGAGAATTTTTGCATCTATATTCATTAGAGATATTGGTCTGTAATTTTCCCTTTTTGTAGTATCTTTATCTTGTTTTGGTATTAGGGTTATGCTGGCTTCATACAATCAGTTTGGTACATTCTTTCCTGTTCAATTTTTGGGAAGGGCTTGAGCAAGTTTGGTATTAGATCATCTTTGAATGATTGGTAAAATTCACCTGTGAAGCCATCCGGTCCCCAGGCTTTTCATCTTCGGAAAGTTTTTGATGACTGTTTCAAGCTCTTCACTAGTGTCAGTGTAGGTGGTTCATGTGTTTTCAGGAATTAGTCCATCTCCACTACATTGTCTAGTTTCTTTTTTGGCATTCAGTTGTTCATAGTATCCTCTTATGATTTCTCTTATTTCTTCATTGTCAGTGGTAATATCCCCCCACACATTTCTGATTTTATTCATTTGCATCTTCTCTCATTTTTCTTTGTCAGTCTAGCTAAGGGTTTGCCAATTTTATCGATCTTCTCAAAGTACCAACTTTTGGCTTTGTTAATTCTCTGTTGTTTTTTTTGTTCTTGATTTCATTTATTTCTGCTCTGATCATTACTGTTTCTTTCCTTTGGCTTGGTTTGGGATTAGTTTGCTCTTCTTTTTCTAGTTCCTCCAGGTGTGCAGTTAGATCTTCAATTTTAGCTCTTTATTCTTTTTTATTTTAAGCATTGAGGGCTATAAATTTCCCTCTCAGCACTGCCTTTGCAATGCCCCATAGGATTTGATATGCTGTCTTCTCATTTTCATTTGTCTTAAGATATTTGTTGAATATCTTGCAATTTCTTCTTTGACCAACTGATTATATAAGTGTGGTGTTTAATCTCCATTTATGAATTTCCCTTTTCCTGTTTATTATTGATTTCCAGCTTCATTCTATTATGATCAGAGAAATTGTTTTGTATAATTTCAATCTTTATAAATTTATTTATAAATTTATAAATTTATTGCGACTTTTCTTGTTGAAGGATCCATGAACACTTGAAAAGAATGCACATCCTGCTGGTTTGGGATGCAATGTTCTATAGATATCTGTTAGGTCTAGTTCATTTATCATATTATTCAAGTTCTCTATCCTCTGTCCAGATGTTCTATCCAATACTGAAAGTGGTGTATGGAAGTCTCTAATTATTGTTGTAGAGACATCTATTTCTCCCTTCAGTTTTGCCAGTGTTCCTCAAGGATCTTGGGGCACTCAGTTTAGATGCATAAATATTTAATATAGTTATTTCTTCTTAGTGAATTGTCCTTTTCATTAATATAAAAATGACCTTCTTCATGCTTTATAATAGTTTTGCATTTGAATCTATTTTGTCCGATATTAGTATCACTACTCCAGCTCTTTTTGGTTACTATGTGCATGAAATACCATTTTCCAACCTTTCACTTTTAACCTGGTTGTGTCCTTACATCTGAGATGGGTCTCTTGTAGACAACATAGACACAGCTTATATTTTTTTATCCATTCTATCAGTTTATGTCTTTTGATTGGGGAATTCAAGCCATTAACATTCAATGTTATTACTGTAAGGATATTACTTACTTCATCCATTTTGTCCTTTGGTCCCTGTTGTCATATTGTACTATTTCCTGTCTTCTCACCCATTAGTTTACCCTTCCTAATGATCTTCATTTCTGTACTCTTCTCAAAATTGCTCACCCTTGATTTTCTTTTCAGGTACAGCACTCCCTATAGCATCTTTTGTAATTCTGGTCTTTTACTGACATATATCAGTTTTTGTTTGTCTGTGAAGACTGTGAACTCACTCTCATTTTTGAAGAACAGTTTTGTGGTATACAAAATTCTTGGCTGGAAGTTTTTCTCTTTCAGTACCTTAAATATATCATACCACTTTCTTCTTGCCTCCATGGTTTCTGATAAGAGTTCAGCACTTAATCTTACTAAGTTTCCCTTGTATGTGATGCTTTTTTATTCTTGCTGCTTTCATTATCCTCTCTTTATCTCTGCTATTTGTCATTCTGAATAGTAGTTTTCTCAGGGTATATTAGGATTTATTCTGTTTGTGGTCCATTGTCTTTCTTGGGTATTGCCATTTATGACTTTCCTAAGGGTTGGGAAGTTTTTGGTCATTATTTCCTCAAATATTCTTCCTGCCCCTTTTTCACTGTTTTCTTTTGGGATACCAATAATGCAAATGTTTGTGCATTTTGCTTTGCCATTCAATTCCCTGAGACTCTGTTCCATTTTTTCCATTCTCTTCTCCTGTCTTTTCTAGTTCAGATGTTCTGTCTTCAAAATCACGAATTCTGTATTTGAGCAATTCAAAACTGCTCTTATGTGCCTCTAATGCATTTATTTTTTATTTTTATTTTTTCATTTTTTTTTTCTCTAATGCATTTTTAATCTCATCCATTGTGTGTTCCAGTCCCACAATTTCTGCTACTTTTCTTTGAGGCTTTCGAATTGTTTATGTTCACTGAGTGAGTTCCTAATATCCTTTATTTCTTTAGTCATATTTTCTTTAAATTCTTTGAATTGATTTAGGAGAGTTATATGATTATCACTGTCTTAAATCCTGTATCTCTTCAGGATATTTGCTTTGTTCCCTTGTCTGGGCCATCTCTTCCTGTTTCCTAGTATGGCTTGTAATTTTTTGCTGAGTTCTAGGCATCTGCATATGTTGGTGAACTTACTCTGATGGCCAATTTCTCTCTTGCCTGTTTTTTTTTTTTCCCCACAGCTTTTTTTTTCTTTGATATTTGGTTCAACTTATTCTAAAGCTTTAAAACTGCCCAGCTTAAATTATCAAAATTGGGCCAGGGACTCACTAATGGGGCTCAGATTTTCCCCCAGGGGTTGGGATACAGAGAGAATGGAAAACAGTTTTTTGTCCATGCAATTTGGTGCACATTTCCACAGAGATGTTTCAGTCTTGGCTTTCCTGTGTTCCTGTGTTGAATCTTCAGAGTGGAGATTTAAAGTGGGCTCTGCTGGCCAAATTCACTGAAGAAAAGCACCCTGACCTCCCCTCCTTTTCCCTTGAAACATGTAGAAAGATGTTTGTTCCCCTCTCAGTCAGCTGCAGTGAGCCACAGGTTTTACCCTGGCTAAATATCTTGGAGGTGGGGGAGGGGAGCCCTTCCCAGCCACTGCAGGGGCTTGGTAACTGATGTTTGTTGTTTCAGATTTTTATCCTTCTGTCTCTCACCCTACTAGGAGTTATGTAGCACACTCCTGGTCTGCTGGCCCCCCAAAGCAGGTCCCTTGGACAGCTTTTGGCTCTTTCTCTGTTATTTTTGTGAGAGCATTGAGCCCTGCCTGTTAATCGAACACCTCTTGGGAGATTTTTGATGACCGATTCAATATTTTTACATGTGATTGTTTTGTTTAAGTTCTGGTATTTCTTGTAGAGTCAATGTAGGTTATGCTTTTCTAAAAATTTGCCCCTTCCATCTGGGTTGTCTAGTTTGTTGGCATGCAGCTTCTCACAATATTCCCTAATGGTCCTTTTTATTTCTGCAGGGTTGGTTATAACTTCTCCCCTTTATTTCTAATTTTATTTATTTGCATCCTCTCTCTTTTTTTCTTTGTTAGTCTAGCTAAGGGTTGGTCAATTTTACTGATCTTCTCAAAGAACCAGCTTTTGGCTTTGTTGATTTTCTCTTTTTTGTTGTTGTTCTCAATTTCATTTATTTCTGCTCTAATCTTTATTATTTCTTTCTTTCTGCTTGCTTTGGGAATGGTTTGCTGTTCTTTTTCTAGTTTCTCCAGTTGTTCAGATAGATCTTTGATTTTAGCTTTTTTTTTTTTTTT
>JAQZBX010037738.1:0-23681 GCA_029593785.1 Cabassous unicinctus | reverse complement strand
AACCATCTCTATTCCTCTGTGTTCTTCTGCTGTGTGTTCATTTTCTGGGCTCCAGCTCAAAACTCCAGCATCAAAAACTCCAACTCTGTCTTTTGCCATGTCTTTTATCTGTGAGTCGTCACCCACCAAGGGGCAGGGACTCAACACTCTACTGACGTGGCCCAATCAAAGTCCTAATCATAATTTAATCATGCCCAGAGGAAAAAAACAGTTTACAAACCTAATCCAATATCTATTTTTGGAATTCATAAATAATGCCAAGCTGCTACACTACCTATTAGGGAAATGCAAAACCAAACTACAATAAGATATCATCTTACATCCATTAGACTGGCAGCCATTAAAAAAATCAGAGGACTACAAATGTTGGAGACGATGTGGAGGAATGGGAACACTTATCCACTGCTCTGGGAATGTAGAATGGTGCAGCCATTGTGGAGGACAGTTTGGTGGTTCCTCAAGAAGCTAATTATTTCATTGCCATATGATCCAGCAATCACAGTGCTGGATATATACCCAAAAGAATTGAAATCAGGGACAAGAACAGATATATGCACACCAATGTTCATAGTGGCATTATTCACTATTGCCAAAAGTTAGAAGCAGCCCAGATGTCCATCAACAGATGAATGGATAAACAAATTGTGGTGTCTATATAAATGGAATATTACTCAGCTGTATGAAGGAATGCATTATTAACACATGGAATAACATGGATGAATCTTGAAGACCTTATGTTGAGTGAAGCAAGCCAGGCACTGAAAGACAAATATTACATGACCTCACTGATATGAATTAAGCAAATTGAGCAGACTCGCAGAGATAGAATCTGGATGATAGGTTACAGGGCACAGAAAAAGATGAGAAGGTGTGTGCCAATGCCCAAATGGGCAAAATCTATGATAACTTGGAAGTGTGTAGTTGTGCAGTGGATGGGCATGACAGTGGTGCAGTGATGCTATTTGGTTGGGCAGTGCTGGTTTTTTAGGGGAGGTATGGTGGAGAGGGTGGGTTGGACTGTCTATGGAACCAGGGGAAGGGTTGGAGGAGGGACCATATGAACACTGGGGATTTGTGGGTATATGGTGGAAACTATAACTTTGGGAATGTTCTTTTGACAATATGGCAGGGGAGGGTTACTGGTTTAAGGTGCTGGATGTGGGGACCATTCGGGACAAAGCATACCTGGGGCAGGCTTTTAGGGAGTGTGTGAATGTTCATCTTGTCATACTGTATTGTGTCAGTGGGTGGAGACTCACATAATGAGCCTTTCATCATGGGGAGTCCTGCTACATTTTCAAATAGAGGGGCAGGAGTCTTTCAAGAGCATAGGCAGTGCCTAATAGGGGAGGATAGGCCAGTATGTCAAGCCCTCAGTATTGTTGCAAGTAACTAAAAATCTTGTTTTTCAAGGAGTAAAGCTTGGTGGTTGCCATGGGTCCTGAGTGGATGAGGAGGGAGGAATAGAATAGATGGAACGTGGGGCATTTTGGGGGCATTAGAAGTGTTCTACATGATCTTGAAATGATGGATACAGGCCATGTTAAATTTCATCAAAATTTATAAAATGTATGGTCCAAAATGTTAACCATAATGTATATCATTGACCATGGTTAGTAGCAATGTTTCAATATTTAAACATCAGTTGGAACAAAAGTACCATCCACATGTAAAATGTTATTAATAGAAGAAAGGTGAAAAGTGGGAGGATGTTGGGTATATGGGAATACCCTGTATTCTGTATGTGATGTTTCTGTAACCTAAAGCTCCTTTGAAGAAAAAATGAAAAAAAATAAGACACTGGGGTTAAAAACAGAAGAAAATGTCAGTGTACATACAAGATAACAGACTTACCACAGTGATGAAAGACATAACTTCAAAATTCTTTTAATTTTATATTTTTAAAATTACTTTTTATTATTCCAAAATTTTTTTTAAATTATATTTTATTTGTTATTTTAAAAATGATTATTTCATTTTCTTATTAATTGCATTTGGTTATTTTCTTAGCTTCATTTTTGAAGAAACTTTGGATCACAGAAGGGTTACAACTGTGGCAGGGGAGGATCATTGGTGTGGGGTGTCAGTGATGGGGCATGCATGGGAGGAGGTTCACCCCAGGCATACCTAAAAAGCATATAAATGTGTTCAAGTATTAATGGGGCATTGTCACAATGGATGTAGATTAACACAATAACTGCAAGAATATTGAATTCCCATCCTGGAGAGCTCTGCAACATTCTCTAATGGGACAGCAATAATCCCCCAAGTACAGGGCAGTGACTAGTGCAGGAGGATGGACCATTGATGGGCCGTTGATATTGATGACTCTACTTATGAACCTTTACTTTTGAAATTGAAACTTAGACTAGTATTATAGTGTGCCTAAGAGTTATCTCCTGAGAGTCTCCTTGTTGCACAAATGTGGCTTCTTTCTAAGCTGAACTCAGCATATAAATGCATTACCTTTCCCTCAGCATGGGACATGGTTCCCAGGGATGAACCTCCCTTGCACCAAAGGATTACTACCAAGCAACTAGTAATGCAACTGGAAAAAGATGTTGACCAAAAAGGGGAAAAGGTAAAGACAAATGAGTTTATATGGCTAAGAGACTTCAATGTGAGCCAGGAAGTAAATCCATAGGTCATGTTTATGCATGTCTGTGCAGGATCTCATTGACTACCAAAGCAAAAATTGCCTCACATAATGGAGACATCCAGACACCACAGGCAAGGCAGACAGCTCAGGAGTTTGGTTCCCTGCCAGTAGGCCCTACTTTGGAATTTATGCTCCCCAGTGTGACAGAGTTGGATTCAGTTGTGTTTTCCCTACACATGGCTCTTCTGGTCTTTCTTTTTGAACCTATAGTTAGTGCTTGAGTTGATAGGTATATATCCAAGAGACTTAAATCTTTGGGCTGTCCATGTGCCAGTTGGACCCTGAATGTCAACAGAGTTGCAACACCAAGTCTCCAGTTCATTGGACTCATCCAGGACAACTAACAAGGAGATGATGATGGACAATGACCATTCCAAGGAACATAGAGAGCCAGCAACTGCAAGTAAGATACGTCCATGCATCTGCCCAATGGGATCTAATGTCCTCGCAGTTTGAGGTGGAGTGAGCATCACCATCCCAGAATCCTCAGGATTGGGGAATGAACGATAGACTAGAGTAAACTTGCTGATATTCTACTATAGACCTATTGTGAGTCTAGCAATGGAAGAACTTTTATCATTGATGTGGAGGCAGTGGCTCCTGGAAGTTCTGAGGGGAGGAAGAAGGAAAAACAGGTGTAATATGGGGACATTTTGGGAATCATCCTGAATGACATTGCAACGACAGATACAAGCCATTATATATCTTGTCATAACTTACAAAGTTGTGTGGGAGAGAGTGTAAAGTACAATGTAAACTATTATTCATGCTAAGTGGCAATGTTCCAAAATATGTTCATCAATTTTCACAAATGTACCACACTAATGAAGGATGTTGTTAATGTGGGAAAATGTGGGATCAGTTGGGCACAGGTATATGAGAATCCCCTATGTTTTTTATGTAACATTCATGTAATCTAAGTATTTTTAAAAAAATAAAAAGTATATCTAAAAAAGATATTAACTAAAGTTTTTATTCTGATTTTTTACCAAAAATTATATTGTTGCCTTTTCCTGTATCATAAAATTACTCAAAAGATAGTTTAAAGGGCTACATAATATTTTATGTGTTATGATTTTTTAAGTATTCCCCTGATTCAGACAGGAAATGAAGTTAGAAAAGATCTTAAAGAGTTTGTGTCAAAAGCTCTCTAACGTCTAGAGCATTGATTTTCCAATTATGATCCCCACGTAACTATTGGTCCACAAATATACTGTCTGTTTGAGTTGTCTATGAAATTACTTTTCCCTTAAAATATACAAATGTAGTCTGGATCAACTGGGTTACCAGTGTAAAACCAAACAGAGAGAATTTTGATGCCTAACTGTGTTCACAGCCATGGTGGTTCCCAATAGTGTTTCTTTAATTTTTATAAGCTGTTGAGAAAACAATAAAGAATGATTTGATGCCTAAATAATGAGTTACATAAACTGAAGGGTAAATTTTGCCTTTGTGTCCTTTAAAATTAAAATAATACAGGACTATGTCAGTGTCCCAGGTATCTCCACTTTTTTAATATTTGGAGTGCAGGAATTGGCCAGCCTGCTTCCCATATAAGTACATTACTTTATATGATTAGCCTTAGCATAGATTTTATTTCATTTCACTTCCAAACTGATATATTTTAAAAATAATTATCCTAGTACATCCATTCTTTCTACTGTTCATTTTAAAAAGACTATAGTTAAGTGAAAAATTTCTTAATATTTGCTAAATCAATGTATATGAGGAATTCAAATTTTTTTTCATTGTAAGAAAATATTTACTCCTGGAGACCTTCCAGTAACTGTGATAGTTAACCCTTCTCACATATAAAACTTAAATTGGAAAGTATTCACAAATAGATAGAGTGAGAAGGAACTTATTCTTTTGAAAACCTGCAATTAGATGAAGTGAGAATTTCCAGTCTGGTTTTGCTAGCCTGAAGGATCTTTCCAATCCCCAAGGCTATCGCAAAATAAGCAGAGGAAAACTACAGCCTCATCAACTCATATTGCCGGAGAACAGAGTTTAGTGCTGGAAGAGCAACTGAAAAATTAAAGGCAAACTGTAGCAGCTAGAGAATGATAAAATAATATCCAAAATTATAGTCTAAATTTTGTCCATATTCCTGGATGACAATTAAAGTATAGAATCATGGAAAAGATAGCAGGAGGACTTGCAAAAAAAAGCAGGCAGTGAAGAGAGGAATCCACTTTTCAAAGACAGAGCAGCACTGGGTGAGGTAGGATATTTTGCTTTTTAAATTAAGTGCCTTACCCAGCCATGCACCACTGGGCAACAGAAAACTGAAGTCTCACTAGATCTGCCATAGGACAGTACACAAGGCTGGTAGAGCATCTGGGAATGAGGTGAAAATCCCCTAGAAACAAGGTAACAACAGAGAGTCACAATAATGTATTATCAGCAATGTTCAGTTTTCTACCAAAACCAACCGTGTATTAAAAAAGGAAAAATCACCCATATAAGGATAAAAAAAGCCAGTAAAACCTGACACTGGAATCCAGATTGAAACTATCAGACAAAGACTTCAACAAACTATTATAAATGTTTAAAGAATTAAAGGAAAATATGTCCAAAAGTTAATGGAGCTAATTTTAAGAATAGATGGGAAATCTCAGCAAAGACATAGACATTAATAAAAAAAATAATGCTGAAAAGTATAATAACTATGATGGAAAAATTAACAGGAGTTGCTCAACATCAGATTGCTTTAGCAAAAGAAAGAATCAGCAATTCTAAAGATAGATGAACAGAAATTACACAACCTGAAAAATAGAGAGAAAAAAGATTGAATAAAAGTTAACAGGGCCTCACAGACATGTGAGGAAATAGCAAGTGGTCTAACATATGTAACAGGAGTCCAGAAAGAAAGGAAAAATAAAGGAGCAGAAAAAAAAAAAAACATAACTAAAGAAACAATGGCCAAAATTTTCCCAAATTTTTTAGGACACATGACCTTCCATATCCAAGAATCTCAACAAACTCCAAGTGGGATAAAATCATGCAAAAACAAAAAAAATGTAGCACTTTGCCTATGAAAATAAACTAGCCAAAATCCAAGGATAATGGCAAAATATTGAGAACAGCCAAAGAAATGATGCATACACAGAACATTACAATTAATGTCTGAGTTTTCATCAGAAACTATGGAGGCCATATTCAATGTGAGCAAGGTTGATATAGTGAAAGAGGAAAGACAGTCACAGCTGGGACCTGGCAGAGAATATGGCCATGAAACCCTGCCTGGAAACCCCCTGAGGGAAGAGCTCTACTAAGACTAAAGCTAGAAAGACGCTGCCAAGACTCTGGGCTCAAGAGAAAGCCCCAGATAACTCCAAATAGCCTTCTCCATTGGTCCCAGATAACTCCAAATGAAAGGCCTTATCACTGAATTCCTGAGAGCTAACAGGTGGGGTTTGTGAGGCAACCAATCAGAAGAGAAAACAATTGGGTCCCCTCCCCAACATTAGGAAAGGAGAGGAATGAAGAACACCTTTAATAAAGGCCAGCTCCCAAGCCCAGGTGCTCCTCTTTGCCACATCCCTGTCTCAGGTATGTCCTTTTTTCTTTTCTCTAATTTCTCAATAAAATCTTTTACTACCCTAACTAAACTGGCATGCTCTTAAATTCTTTTATGTGACATAGCCAAGAACCTAGAAGAATCAAGGGTCTTCTGACTACAAATACAAGGATAATAATAATAATGGCAAACAAATAATATAATAGTAATAAATATAAACCAACATTTCCAACCCGGTGAAAATTTCCATAAAATGTAAAGGCAAATGGAAACTATTTTTACATAAAAATTGATAGATTTTCTTTTGCCAGTTGATCTATACTATAAAAAAATCTAAAAGAAATTTTTCAGGCTGAAGGAAAATGAAACAAAATGTCAATGGAAATGCAAAGAAAGATGTGAAAAGTTTTGGAAGCAGTAGATTTATTGGTAAATATATTAAAAGATATAATTGGAAAGACAACTTATAAATAATTCCATTTACTATAATATATAAATATCAATATTAGGGAAAAGTGATGCATTTACCTATTTTTTCCATGTTGAAAACTATAAAACAATGCCAAGAGAAAATTAAAAAATTTTAAGAATGGAGGTATACATTTTGTTTATGAATTGGAGGACATCTCAATATCATTAAAAAGTCAATTTTACACCTTATTGATCTGTGGATTCAATTCAATCACAATCAAGATTCTAGCATATATGAAAATGTAATCAACCTAGAATAAAAATAAGAAAATCAATTTTTCAATATAAGAAAAACTTGGAAAAATACACAACCTAATTTCAAATTTTACTCTAAATTTACAGTACTCAAGACATTGTGTCATTTACTCTTAGAAGCTGTTGTACCACTTCCTTCTAATCTCCATGGTTTCTGATGACAAATCCACCGCCATTTGAATTCCCCATCCCTTATATGTAAGGTATTTTTCAATGGCTTTTTCTCTAGATTTTTCTTTGATTACAGAAGTTTGACTGTGATGAATTTTGCTGTAGATTTCTTTCATTAACCTTGTTTGGGTTTTGCTAAATTGTTGAATCTGTAAGTTTATACATTTTGTCAAATTTAGGAAGTTTTCTGCCACTATTTCTTCATGTACTTTTAAAAATAATATTTCTTTTATTTTTAAAGAACCTTTAGATTTCATAAATGTTACATAAAATATATAAGGGATTTCCATCTGCCCCACGTGTCCCCCCCACACACACTCTCCCACATTAACAACATCCTTCATTACTGTGGTAGATTTGTTACAATTGATGAACCCATATTGAAGCATTGCTACTAACCATGGACTATAGTTTACATTTCAGTTTACACTTTGTCCCACACAATTTTGTAAGTTATGACAAAATATACAATGGCCTTTGTCTGTCACTGCAATGTCATGCAAGACAAATCCAATGTCCCAAAAATGTCCATATTACACCTATTCTTCCCTCTCCCATCCTTCAGAACCTCTGGTGGCCACTGCCTTTACATCAATGATAAGAGTTCTTCCATTGCTAAAATAATAATAAGTCTATAGTAGATAATTGTAAGTCTACTTTAGTCTATTGTTTATTCTGCAGTCTTGAGGATTTTGGGATGGTGATGCCCACTCTGCTTCTAACTGAGAGAGGATTTGGATTCCATGGGGCAGATGGATGGAGCTATCTTGCTTGCAGTTGCAGATACTTTTAGTTCCTTGGAATGGGCATTGTCCATCATAATCTCCTTGTTAGTTGTCCTGGGTGAGTCCAATAAACTGGAGAGAAGGTGTTACAACTCTGCTGAAATTCAGGGCTAAACTGGCACATGAACAAACAAAAATTTAAGTCTCTGGGATATATATTTATCAAATATAGTGCTAATCATGGGTTCAAATAAAAGGGGGCAGAAGAGTCATGTGTAGAGAACCTATAAATGAGTCTAACTCTGTTACACTGGAGAGTATAAATTCTAAAGTAAGGCCCACTGACAAGGGGTTGAATTCCTGAGCTATCTGCCCTGCTTATAGTTCCTGGATATCTCTAGAGCCCTCAGGAGCGCCACTATTTGAGGCACTGTTTACTGTGGCAGTGAATGAGATCCTACTGACACTTGAATTAGCGTAACCTCTAGAACGGCCTCCTGACTCATTTTGAAATCTCTTAGCCATAAAAACTCATTTATATTTACCATTTTCTCCTTTTGGTCAAAGTGTTTTTCCAGACGCATTGCTAGCCGGCACTTGGTAATTATAATACCTCTTTGCCAAGGAGACTCATCCCCAGGAGTCATGCCATGTGCCGGGGGTTGGGAGGGAAGGTAGTGCATTTATATGCTATGTTTGGCTTAGAAAAGATGCCACATTTGAGCAACAAGGAGGCTTTTAGGAGGTAACTCTTAGGCAATATATGATATTAAGCTAAGTTTCAATTTCACAAGAAAAGATTCATAAATACAATCATCAATGTCAAGGGCTGCGCATAATGTTCTGTCCCTTCAGTGGACATTGCACTTGCACTCGGGGGATTCTTTTTGTCATATTAGAGAATGTAGCAGAACTCCCCAGTACGGGATTCAATTTTCCTTCAGTTATTGTGTGGATCCCCACCCACCGAGACAATGTCCCATGAACACTTGAACATATTCATATGTCTTAGAGGCATGCCCCATGTGAACATCCTCCCATGTGTCCCCACATCACTGACACCCCACACCAGTGATCCTCCCCCACTATTGCTGTGACCCATCTGTGATCTAAAACCTCTCCACAAATGAAGCCAATAAAATAACCAAATAAAATTCATATGAAAATGAAATAATTTAAAAAATAACCAAAATACAAAAAATTAAAACAATTTGAAATATTTTTTTTTAACTTAGACATTGAGTCTTTCATCACTGTAAGATCTGTTGTCTTGTATGTACAGTGACATTTTCTTCCATATATTCCCCCAGTGCCTAATTTTTAATTTTATTTTTGTCTTCAAAGAAGCTTTAGGATAGAGAAAAGTCACATAGAGAATACAGGTGATTTGCATATACCCAATGCCTTCCCCCTTTCCCCCGCTCCCTTATTAATAACATTTTACATGCAGATGGTACATTTGTTATAAGTGATATACAAATATTGAAGCATTGCTACTAACCATGGTCAATGGGTTACATTATGGTTTACATTTTGGATCATACATTTTTATAGTTTTTGACAAAATTTGAAGTGGCCTGTATCCATTATTGCAAGATCATGCTGAACAATTCTAATGCCCTGAAAAATGGCCTACCTTCCATCTATTCTGGTCTTCCCTCTCCTTCCCCTCGGAACCTGTGGTAAACACTAAGTTTCAATTTTTGAACAATAAGATTCATAATTACTTGCAATAATTTTGAGGGCTGGACATATTGGTCTGTTTTCTTTTATTAGGCACTGACTACATTCTCAAGGGATTCTTGTCCTTCAAATTGAGGACAAAGCAGACTCTCCAGGACAGGACTTTAATATTTTCTTGTTTATTGTGTGGGTCTCCATCCACTGAGATAACACACTATGACAAAGTGAACACTTAGATATTCCATAGAAGTCTGCCCCAAGTGCTCCTATCCCATAAACCTCCCCATCCGACACCCTACACCAGTAACCTTCCCCTGCCGTATTTGCCAAAAGAAATTTCCAATATTATAGGTTTAACCACAGACCTGCAAATCCCTAGAGTTCATCTGCTCCTTCCCCAACCTTCCCTCCAGTCCCAAGGATTGTTCAACCCAACCCCCCACCCTAATCCCCCTCACAAATATTCCCTGTTCATTAAGATGTCTGTCCAACCCAAATTGATTTACAGATTTAACACAATTCCAATAAAAATTACAACAGCATTTTTTGCTGAATTGGAAAAGCTAACTATTAAATTTATTTGGAAGGGCAAGGGGCCCCAAATAGCCAAAGACATATGAGAAAGATAAACAAAATTGGAGGAATCACACTATCTGACTTTAAAACATACTACAAAGCTACAGTGGTCAAAACTGCATGGTATTGGCACAAGGATAGATATACTGTCCAATGGAACTGACTTCAGAATTCTGATATAGATCCTTGAATATACAGTTAACTGGTATTTGACAAGGCCACCAAGCCCACGCAACTGGGACAGAATGGCCACTTCAACAAATAGTGCTTGGAGAACTGGATATCCATATCCAGAAGAATGAGAAAGGTCCACCATCTCACACCCTACACAAAAATTAACTCAAGATGGATCAAAGATCTAATATAATAGCACGTCCATAAAGCTCTTAGAAGATAATGTAGGGAAGCATCTATGAGATTCTGTAGTAGGAAATGGTTTCATGGGCTTTACACCTAAAGTACGAGCACAAAAGAAAAAATAGATAAATGGGACCTCCTCAAAATTAAAAACTTTTGTGCTTGGATCTTAATATACCTTGATCGCCTTTACTTCATTCATTTTGAGATCTAACTCTTTCTTAGTATGCTGAGTATTGTTTTTTTTTCCATTATTGAAACCTTGGCATTTTGGTTATCATGTTATGAGACCCTGGATCTTACTTAAACTTTCTGTTTTGGCTAGTTTTTTCTGACACTGTTCAACGTGGAAGAGGATGGTGTCTCATTACTATCAATTTGGAGTAGAAGACAATTCAGCTTTCTTTGACACTTGATGGGGAGGCGCTTGTTCAACTAGGTGGGAATTGGAATTCCATTTCCCCACTAGCTCTATTGACATCTCATTGGCTGGAAGAAATCAAGGCTTTGTTACTTCTCACCATGTGTCCTCCTCTGATACAAAAGCCAGTAGGAGGTGGTCTCATTATTGCTGGGCAGTGGTCAAAGTTCTGATTATCCATTAGCCCTCATTTAACACAACCTTTAGTGAGGAGGGAGAGGTGTGTCTTTTTACAGCTGGGGGTGGTGGTGGAAGTCCTAGTTGATCATATATATGTGCTCTCCACTAATAAGGTGTAGGAGATCAGGTAACCCTCTGGAGGATGTAAGCCCTGGCTCCATTCTCAGTCTTCTCTGACATTATTCTGATGGAATAGGGATGGGGGAGCTTTTAATCTTTACTACTTTGCTACCTACTAAGGGTAGAAAGAAGTCTAGGCCTTTTGTGATTTTAGGTCGGGTGGGACAACATTTTTTTCTTTGATATTTGGCTATAGTATAGTAGTTATTTTCTAAGTTTTCTGTCTTGCTAGGCTCCCCTTTCCTGGTCTTTGACTAGAAAAAGAAATCTTTTAAGGGGGCTTTTTTTTTTTTTTTTTGCCTATACCCATTGGCATTTCTGTATTTCCAGCTTCTACAGCAATGATTCTGGGAAAAATAAGGCAAAAAGAAAACCCAGGGAATTCAAAACCATGTTTTCTTTGTGTCCTGATGTCACTACTTTTTTCCTTCTCTCCATTTTTAAGAGTTCTGTGCTTCATTTTCATAAAATGTTCAGCAATTTTTGTTTTATCTAGTGTTTTAAATAGGGAAAATTTATCTTCTTTGTTTTCTAAGAAGCAGAAGTTCATTCCCATATCATTTTATATTACTCTGTGATATGCTTTTCACACTATGCAGAGAAATGCTTATGGGCTTATCTTATGTCTTGGTCTTCCTTTTGTTCCTAGGGCCTAGCTTTCAATAGACATTCAAAAAATGTTGTTTCTTGAATGAATTTCTGATATTTCTTTCTTCTCAGTTATAATTTATTTGTTTTAATTTTGTGTAAATTGTTACTTTTCTCTTATTCTCAGATTTTCCTATCTATAGAATGAATGTCACTCCATTCCTAAAGACTTCAAAGAGCCATAAGAAATTTTTACATTCTAATAAATCATACTATAATACTTAACATCATTTCCTTATAATTCATTTGGTTAAGTTTCTAAACATCATGTAAGCTTGTATTATTGTAAAATTTTATTTTAAGATATGTATATAATCCTTTTCATAAATTTTGCCTCTAAAACCATCCATTTGGAATTAATGATATTAATGTGGAATTCTTTTTGCATTGGAAATGTGTTAATATTTCACTATTGCATTATTAACATTATTTTTTTATTAGTGATGTTGTGGGTTTACAGAACAATCATGTATAAAAGACAGGATTCCCATATATCAAACTATTAATAATACCACGTACTGGTGTGGAACATTTGTTAAAATTGATGATAGCACATTTTTATAATTGTACTATTAATTATAATCAATGGTTTAACATACAATTCACTGTTTATGTAGTGCAGTTTCATGGATTTAAAAAAATTATTATATTACCATATATACAACCTAAAATTTCCTCTATCAACCACATTAAGATATATATATATTCATTTATTTTAATTATGTCCACAATGTTGTGCTATCATCACCACCATTCATTACTAAAACATTTCCACCATTCCAAAGAGGAACCTGTATATGTTAAGCCTAACTTCCCACATTCCTTATCCCAACTTCTTCCCTGGGTAATCTATATTCTAGTTTCTGGCTTGATGAATTTTCTTACTCTAATTAGTTCAATATCAGTGAGATCATGAAAAATTTGTCCTTTGTGTCTTAGTTTACTCAACGTGATGTCTTCAAAGTTCATCAATGTTTTCACAAATATAAGGGCTTCATTCATTTTTATGGCTGGAATAATATTCCATTATTGGGAGAAAATATTTGAAAACAACATATACAATAAAGTATTAATATTCAGAGTATATAAAGAAATCCTTCAAGTTACAACAAAAAGACAAACTACCCATTTAAAAAATGAGCAGTTTGCTTGAAGAGATATCTCTCCAAAGAACATATACAACCAGAAAGTACCTGAAAAGTTGTTCAACATAATTAGCCATTAGGGATATGCAAATCATAACCACAATGTGATACTATTTCAAACCCATTAGAATGGCTGCTATTACAAAAATTGAAAATGAGTGTTGGAGAAGATGCAGAGAAATAGGAACACTCTTTGCTGGTGGCAATGTAAAATGGTGCAGCCATTGTGGAAGAGAGTTTGGCAGTTCCTCAGAAAGCTAAGTTTGGAAGTATCATATGAGCCAGCATTCCCACTAGATTTATACCCAAAAGAGTTGAAAACAGGGACTTGAACAGATTTTGCGCACCAATGTTGGCATTATTCATAATTGCCAAAAGGTGGAAGCAACCGAAGTGCCCATCAACCAATGAATGGATAAATAAAATGTGGTCTTTTCTCCCTTGTCAAAAATCAGTTGGCTATAAATATGAGGGTTGATTTCTGAGCTCTCAATTTAAATACATTTGTTTATATATCTATTCTTGTGTCAATTCCATGCTGTTTTGATTACTGTGGCTTTGTAGTAAGATTTGATATTGGGATGTGTGAGTCCTACAACTTCATTTTTCATTTTCAAATGGCTTTGGCTATTTGGGTCCACATACTCTTCTATATAAATTTTATGATTGGATTTTCCATTTCTACAAAGAAGGTTGCCAGAATTTTAATGGGTGTGACAGCTTAAGAGTATGTTTGAAAAGATTGTGTTTGTAAACTATTCTATTCTTCTGGGTATGATACTCTTTAATTGAGGGGACCTTGATTAGATTACCTGTTAAGATTGCCTTGAGGGCTTTCTTTGAATCAACAACATCAGTAGGGCGTGATTCAAGTTGAGTCCCCACCCCCTTGGTGGGTCTGATATAAAAAAATCACTTGAAATAGACTTTTTCCTTTCCTATTTGTATACCTTTTGGTTATTTATTTATTTATTTATTTAGCCTAATTCCTCTAGCTAGAACTTCCAGTACAATATTGAATAACAGTTATGATAGTGGACATCTTCTTCATTATCTTAGAAGGAAAGCTTTCAGTCTTTCGTCAATAATTAGATGTTAGCTATGGCTTCTCAGATATGCTCAAATTCCCTTAATCATATTGAAATAGCTTCTTTCTATTCCTAGTGGTCTAAGTGATTTTTTTTTTTTAACAAGGAGCAGTGCTGTATTTTGTCAATTGCCTTGCATCAGTTGAGATGATCATGTTTTTCCCCCCCCTTTATTCTGTTAATGTTAATGTGTTGTATTGCATTTATTGGTTTTTCAAAATGTTGAGCCATCTTTGTATACAAAAGATAAATCCCATTTGATCAGGGTGTACAAGTCTTTTAACGTTCTGGTGGACTCTGTTTGCTAGTATTTTGTTGAGGATTTTTGCATTTATATTCATAAGAAATATTGTTCTGTTACTTTCTTTTCTTGTGGCATCTTTATGTGGCTTTGATATGAGGGTGATGTTGACTTCATAGAATGAATTAGGTAGTTTTGCCTTCTGTTCATTTTTTGGAAGAGTTTGAACTGAATTGGAGTTAAGTCTGCTTGGAATGTTTGGTAGAATGTGAAGGCATCTGGTCCAGGGTTTTTCTTTGTTGGCAGTTTTTGATCACAGATTCAATCTGGACATTCTATTTCTCCTTGAGTCAGTGTAAGTAGTTTGTATGTTTTCAGAAATTTGTCCATTAGATGAGGGTTATCTAATTTATTGGCACACAGTTGTTCATAGTATCCTCTTAGTCTTTTTTATTTCAGCAGGGACAATAGTGGTGTCCCCTTTTTGTTATATGTATCTTCTCTTTTTTTTTATATGTATCCTCTCTTTTTTTTCTTTGTTGGACTAACTAAAAAATTGTCAATTTTACTGATCTCTTCAAAGAACCAAGTTTTGGTTTTGTTGATTCTCTGTTGCATTTTTGTTCTCTATTTCTTTTATCTCAATTCTAATCTTTTTATGTCCATCCTTCTGCTTGCTTTTTATTTAGTTTGCTCTTCTTTTTCTAGTTCTTCAAGTTTTGAGGTTAGGTCTCTGATTTGTTATCTTTCTTAATTTTTAATGTAAGCATTTAGAGCTTTAAGTTTGCCTCTCAGTACTGTCTTTACCACATCACATAAGTATTGGTAGGTTGTATTTTCATTTTCATTCACCCAAAGATATTTCTTAATTTTCCTTGTGATTTTTGCTTTAACACCTTGGTGGTTTAAAAGTATTTTGTTTAAATTCCACATAATAATGAATTTTCCATTTTTCCCTCTGTTATTAATTTCTAGCTTCATTCCATTGTGTTTGGAGAAGAGATATTGTATTATCTCAATATTTTTTAATCTACTGGTATTTGTTTTGTGATCTATAATATGGTCCATCCTGGAATGATTATGTGCACTCAAGAAGATTGTGTGTTCTGCTGTTGTTGGTTCAAATGTTTTGCATATGTCTGTTAGGTCTAGTTGGTTTAGAATATCATTCAAGTCTTTTATTCCCTTATGACCTTTTGACTAGATGTTCTATCCATTATTGTAAGTGGTATATTAAAGTTTCCTACTATTAGGGTAGGACCATAAACTTCTCCCTTCAGTATTTGTGTCATACTATCTTGGGGCTCTACTGTTCAATGAATATCTATTTATAAATTGTTATATCTTATATACCCCTTTATTAGTATATAATCTCCATCTTTGTCCCTCATAACTCTTTTTGACTTAAAGTCTCTTTTATCTGATATTAGTTTAACCTCTCCAGCTCTCTTTTGTTTACTGTTTGCATGGTATATTTTTATCCGTCCTGTCACTTTCAACCTACTGTATCCTTGAATTTCAGTTGAGTCTCTTATAGACAGCATATAATTAGATCATGCTTTTAAATCCATTCTGCCAAACTCTACCTTTTGACTGGAGAGTTTAATCTATTTACATTTAAAATCACTATTGATAATGCTGAACTTCCTTCTGCTATTTTGATATTTAGCCTTTGTAAGTCTTATACTATGCTTTGTCCCCCAAGTTTTCTGTTAATGCTTACTTTTACATTTATTTGATTTTTTGCATACCATATTGAGTGCATTCTTTTTTATCTGGATATATTTTTCATATATTTTCTTTGTGGTTACCATTGGGTTAAAATTTGATATCCTATATATAGCATTCATATTTGGTGTGATGCCACTTTGACTTCAACAGATTATGCATACACTTTTCCTGTATCCCTATACCTCTTCATGCTTTTCTGGACTAGTTACCACTTATATCTTTTTACATTGTGCATTCAAAACCATACCCTTACCATGACTTTTTGTGCATTTGCATGTTAGGAGCTATAGAAAGTAAGAAGTGGAGGTACATAGCAAACAATACAGTACAGTAATACTGGCATTTATAATTATTCAAATGGTTATTTATCTCAATGTTTCCTTAATTTTTGAAAGTCTCACTAGAAAAATTCTTGGTTGGTGGTAGTTTTCTGTCAAAACTTTAAATATTTCAAACCGTTGCCTTCTTGTGCCTATGATTTCTTGTGGGAAATCAACACTTAATATTTTGGCACTCTGCTGTATATAACACATTGTTTTCTCTTGTAATTTTCAGAACTCTCTTGTCCTCTGTATTTGATAGTGTGATCAATATATGATAGGGTGTATTTTTTTTTCATCTTTATCCTGTTTTGTATTCTCTGGGCATACATCTTTTGCTAAGTTTGGGATTTATTCTAACATTATTTCTTTGAATATTCCTTCTGCCCCTTTCTTTCTTCTCCTTGTGGGACTCCCATAAGACATATATTGGTGCACTTGATGGTGTTCCAGAGGTGGCTTAGCTTATTTTTGCTTTTTACAATTCTTTTTTCTTTCTACTCCGCATCCTGACTCATTTTAATTTTCTTGTCTTTGAGTTTGCTGATTCTTTCTTCTGCCAGCTCCAATCTTCTGTTGAAACCCTCCTGGAAATTTTTTATTTCAGTTATCATGATCTTCAACTCCACTAGTTCTGTTTGGTACCTTTTTAAAATTTCTGTCTCTTTACTAAGATTCTCATATTGTTCATTCATTGCTTTCCTTTAGTTCTTTCTCTGTATTTCCTTCATCTCCTTGGTCAGATTTAAGATCATTTTTATTATAATTTTTTATTTTAAAAATATTTTTATTAGATAAGTTGTGAGCTTACAAAACAATCATGCATAACATGCAGAATTCCCATACATCACCCCACCATCAACACCTTTCATTGTTATGGAATATTTGTTACAAATTATGAAAGAACATCATCAGAATGTTACTGCTAACTATGGTCCAAAGCTTATATTTGGTGTATTTTTTTTTCAATAAACCGCCCTATTACTAATACCATGTATTAATATTATACATTTAGTCTTATTTTGGTATGTGTACATTCTGTTCTTCTTCATTGGTGTTTTCTGGATTTTCATTCTCTTCATTTGGATAGGCCATCATATTTCTTTGTCTTATAATATCTTTTTGTGTGTGGACATTTTACATTTTACTTTTTATAATGTTAACTCTGTGATTTATTCCTTGAGATGTCTATTTCTTGGTTTTATAACCAGTTGGTGGTAGGACAGAGATTTTCTTGAGTTTTATCCTTTTATCAAGAAGGCCTGCCCAAGGCAAATGCAGTGTGCAGAGTTCTTGCTGTCTTTCCTAGCCTGTGTCTTGTCCTGGGCTTTAACAGGTTAGTTGTTTTGAAGTTTCCCTGTTTATAAGGGTTTGAACATCCCCTCTATTGTTCTGGAGACAGATCTCCCTCTCTGGGATGTTAATAATAGACATGACTTTGTCCCAGGTTCTTAACCTCTATAATTACTTTGGTTGTCTCAAGCTGCTTTCAGCCAGAGGGCAGATTCTAGGAGGGGGTCATGCTGAAGAAAAGTTTCCAGAATCATACTTTCCCAGTCAACACAGTGCCAAGGACCCACAAAGAGGGAGCAGACCAGATCCAAAGTGCCCTGGAAAGGGATCAAGAAGGATGCTAGGAGCTTCTCCTATGGCTTCCCAAAGCTGAGCTTTCTTGACCTACCCAGCAAATACAGCCCTTGAATTTGTCCCCTGCAGCGCTCAGGAAGCATACCGTTGTTATATCTCCTCTACCACAAACTTTGCCCAAGATGGATTGAAACAAGGGATCCCCTCAGAGCCAGGCCCCCAGCGATTTGAAGTTGCTAATCAAAAGCCCTGATCAGCAATTGGCTGTGCTCACTCCTGGTCTTGGGGAAGAGGACTTTTAAGTCTCTTTCTGTCACTAGTGAGCAAGCCAGGCACTGGACCCCATGGAGACCTGAAGCAATTCACTGCCCTTTACTGTAATTTACCAGCTTCCTGCCACTCTTCCCTGGATGCTATACAATGTTCTAGTAACTTCCAGAGTCTCAAAATAGTTGTTTCAGACTGCTCCTGACTGTTTAATAATTGTTCTGGTGGAAGGACTGAATCCTGGATCTACCTACTCTGCCATCTTCCCACAATATGCACATTTACATTATTATTGATATCACATGCTCCTCCTTATGTATTTTAGCACAAAAAATATTATTTGAGGTCTTTAGTATAGATTTAATTAATAGATAGAAGTTTTAAAAAAAATCATTGTGTCATTTATAACATTATTCCCCAAAGTAATAATGAATAAATTTAATCCTTGGCCTGCATTTAGGAATAGTAATAACGGGAACTCCTTCTTGAAATATGTTTTATGTTCACTTCTATTAATTTGTGCTTCACCTTACCTCTTTGTAGACATCTGAACAACTGAATTAACTATATTCACCCTATTCATTAAAACAGAACACTACCCATTGTTCAGATTATTTCTTGTTATCAAAATACTAGTGTCCTGAATGTTTATTATCAGCTGTCATGCATTTTGAATAATCTAACAGTGCAACTCATTTTCTTATAGTTTTAAAAAAATCGCTTTCAAAATTTTCTACTGCAACATGAAATGACAGAAATTAAGTATAAGTTAATAACAAATTTATTTGAACCTTTGAGAAATAAATTGAAAAGTTTAGTTAAAGATGCTAATTTCTGTTAGAATCAAAATCCATAATGGCATAGCAGATTATATCAAAGATTTAAAAGTGTCTTGTATCATCAACTTCAAACAAACTGTGACTTAAAGTTAGAAACTGTTTCTATAAGTCTCCCAAATATTAGTCATATCTTTATACTAAAAATACTGTAATATTTTGCATTATGAGTGATATTCGTATAAAAATAGGTTATACCAAATCAGAAACATTATATTCCATTTTATTTCTACAAAATATCAATAATCCAAATATTCAGGGATGCGTTTTTTGGTTTTGTTTGTGATAATTTAGAGGCTCCTCTGGCCATATCCTAGGTTTAAATCTACTCATAAAAATTGAAGAAAAAGTCAGATGGACAATACATATATCTCTTTCTCTGTGTTTAACTCATCTATATGTATAACTGTGTTCTCCTGGAATTATTAATTGTGAGTATTTAAGTATGTATTAAATTATTTTCGTCAATACATTGTTTTGATTATTTGTTGATGTGACTTGATTTATTTGTTGATCTGTTAAAAATCAACATGTTACTTTGCCACAACAGACAAATTTTTTTGGGAAGTGAAGGTAACAGGATGAAATAAGACAGATGTGGATTCAGTCTATTAATATAATTATTTTGATTCTTTTATTCTGCTAGCAATAACTCTCAATGCTATAGAAATTAATCTTTCAAATTGTATATTATACTTGCATTTTGCTGTAAAAATATCCCATCAGTTAGATTCTACTGAGATTTCTTACTTGAAACATTATAACGTATGTCCAGTATACACATAATTATTTATCACATTTCAAAGCAACTTTTCTTTTCTCCACTTTTACTTTTACTTCTGAAACTATTTGAAACACTATTTTGCTACCTCTAAGAATACTCATTTAAGATATGGTGAAAGTGTTTAAGTTTGCAACTCATTTGTATGTTTCCAATTAATTTTCAAAAAAAGATGCATAACGACATGAATTTAGACACAATTAAATATCTAAATATTGCTGTTTTAAATGAAATATATAAAATAAGATATTAACATGCCTCTTTATTCTCTGAAGATACTACTTATGACAAAAATCTAGTTTTGAACAAAAAATTTCACTTTATTTGAAATGTGATTTCTATTTTGTTTCAGTTACCCGTCAAAGAGAGCTCTCAAAGCATTTATCCAAATAATATTGCTTTTTTTTCCCCATTTCCTTAGCAGTAGATTTTTCAAAATTTTATTTCATCAACCAATATAAGAAACTATTCTCTGTTCATTATAGACATAATTATAGTTTTACGCAAATTATTCATCCACCTTGGACTACATAAAAGCCTTTGGCAATTATCAAACCTCATATCAAAAGTTTTCACTAGTATTAACAAAGTTATACAAGTGGTTTGCAGATGATGAATTTCTTTCATATACACTGCTTGTTTTGATAGAGTGTCATGACCAATGAAATGATTAGAAAAAAATACACAACAAAGGAGCAAAGGGCCTGAAAATACAATCATGAACAAACATACTCCCAAAAAACTTTAAGGGGATCACATATTAAACTTCTTACATATATGCTTATATAACATATAAAAATCTTTGATGATAAGCATTTATGATACATTTTGTAATTTATGAAGGCTTCACAACACCATTATTTCTTTATAATATTATAATCCTATTGGACAATAATTGTCAGCATCTTAAAAAATATAGGAATGAGTAAACTGAGTTCTAAATATTTTGTTTTATAATGTTTTGCTAAGAACATGTTATCCAATGCATTGTAGTAATAGTTTTAATTCTATATCATATACCATGATTGTATATTTTAGTATTGTATTAGACAGAATTCTCTGGAGAAACAGGACCAACAGCAGATATCTTTAAATAGTATGAGATTTTATAAAATTATCTCATGTGACCATGGGGATGCACAAGTCCAAATTCCATAGAGCAGGCTGCAAGCCAGGAACTTCAATGAAGATCTTCGATGAGCCCCCCAGGAAGCACTGGCTATCTGAAGTAGAGATGGGAATTCTCTCTCTGAATGTTGAAATCACCTCTCCTTTTAAGGCTTTTAACTGTTTGGCTGAGACATAATTCATTGCTGACAGCAATCTCCTCAGTTCATTGTAGATTTAATCAGCCACCCATGCAGTCAACTCACTGATGACTAAAGTTCATGAAATACCCCTGTATTACAACTAGCCCAGTGCTTGCTTCCCCAAACAACTGGGCATCATTATCTGGCCAAGTTGACACATCAGCCCAACCATCACAAGTATTATATTGACAAACAAGCTCTTTTCTTTCAGTGGCATAAGTTTTAAAAATCTGCCTTTATTAAACACATAATAAATTAAGTTATATAGAAGCTGAAAAAGCTGGAATTTCAGATTGATTTCTTCATTGAAAATTTTCTAAAATAATTCTGGGGAAGTGATTGGATATTTGTTGAAATACAGTGTCCAGAATTTTCCCCAAGCTTTTTTTTTTTTTTTTTTGCCTTATACTATTTCAATTTGTCAATGTTCCCTACAGAGAGAATAACTTTTCCAATTGTTCCTGAAACCCTCTGTTCATAGAAACAAGCCCCTTGCTGTTCAAGTCCAATCTTTGAACAGTAGGGAAAAATAAGTTAACCGTAATTGATTTGTGGTCATCAGCTAAAGCTTTTCAACCAGAAAAATCTACTGAACTTGAAAGTAACTTTGAGAATTATTGTATTCTTTTTTTCCTCCTAACCCCATCAAACCCCAAAATTCTCAGCCTATTTTCTCAGCTGTTCACTATTTCATTTGGAATGGCCCAATCTTCTTTTCAGTTCAGAATTCTGTGCTGAGTAATAGGTCAGCAAATTTTAAATTATAGAAGGGCCTCTTCCTTGTATCTAGAGTCAATGCACACAATTTGTTGAACTTCAAGCATTTTCCTAATTTCATATCTATTAACATTTCATAAATATCTAGAGAAAGACTTAAACTAAGTCTTTTTATTATTATTATTATTATTTTAGGAGGTACTAGGATTGAACCCGGGGCCTTGCATGTGGGAGGCAGGCGCTCAACCATTGAGCTATATCCTATCCCCATAGTCTTTTAAGTTTAACATCTAGGGACACTGAGAATGCATTTTTGAACCACTGCTTGATAGATAATATGGTTAGTTCATTATGCTATTTCTTATGTTTGAATTTATATAGCAAATTTGTTGACAGCTGTTACTTTTAATCTCTTCTATAGATTAACAAAAAATCAGTGTCCACTAAGTTAATACTTGCACAAGGTTACACTACTAATAGGAACAGATAATGAGGTGGAATACAAATATTTTGTCAATGATCCCTTATTCCATAAATACTCCATGTGTATTAATCAGGGTTTTCCAGAGAAATAGAACTGACAGAAAGTATATATGTAATGTATTTGCTTAATATATACAAATATTATGAAATTTATTATAGACATTAGATCTTGTGACTGTAAAGAATAGAGATTGACAGGTCCAGATTTCATGAGGCAGGCTGCAAGTTGGAGGCTCCAATGAGGGTTTTGATGAAGTTCCCAGGAGAAGCTGGCTGACTGAAGAAGAGATCAAAATTCTTTCAGACTGCTGAAATGATCAGTATTCCCTTTAAGGTCTACAACTGATTCAAGGAGACTCTTTTCATTGGTAAAGGCAATCTCCTTTTTTGATTGTAAATGCAATCTGACATAGATGCAATCAACTAGTTTAAATACACAAAATACCCTCACAGTCACAATCGGGTGATTGTTTGCTTGACCAAACAACAGGACACCATAACTTAGCCAATGTGATACAAGAACTTAACCATTATTGTTCACTCCCTGTCAACTTGGCACCCACACACATCTCCTGAAACCATACTTAATTGCTAAAAAAACAATAAGTAATAATTTTGCCTAATATAATTCAGATGTCCTGCATAAACACACAAGCACACTAATGCTTTCCTTAGAAAATGATGCAAGTCCCTGGGTCATATTCACTCTTAAACTTGATACCCTGTAACGTGAACAATATGACATAAAGTTAATATGTTTTTTGTTATATGGTAAGGGGATAGGGACAAAAATAAATATTTTGCTTTCTGTATAAATATAAACATACTCATAACAAAGCAAGAAAGAAATACTTATGACCATTAGAGTCCTCATTTATATAACTGGTCATGTTGATGAAACTTGTAATTACAAAAACCTTTTCCACAACTCTCAGCAAACACCTCAGTTAGCTTTAGTACCTTGCCTGAAGGGGTGACCCAAACCTTCATTCCTAAAGAGTTTGAGGTATTAGTAGTGTTGCCTAGATTGGGTTGTTGCAGTTTTCCATTGACTTCAATCACAGGGCATAGTAGTACTAAGAGATGCTCTAATGGATCTCTGTATTCTTGGCAAACTCTTCCTTACCTCCATCATGTAATAGCAGTCCTATTTCCCACTGATAATCAGGATCAGTCATCCCAACAAGTACAGCAATTTCTTTCTTTGCCTCTTTCAGTGGCATGAGGAACCAAAGGAGCCTGGTGGCCATCTTGACTTTCAATTCAAAAAAATCATTGTTGTGTCTTCTAGTGGAAATACTCCTGCTTCTGGAACTAAGACCTGTAGACGAGAAGACTGTAAGGTTGCAGGGATAGAGAGTAAACGTTCTTTCTAGTAGCTCACTG
>JAQZBX010037737.1:0-23678 GCA_029593785.1 Cabassous unicinctus | reverse complement strand
TTACACAATATATTTAGTTCATAGTAACGCATTCATACAGTATTAGAATTGTCTTACTAATTTCTTTTTTTAAAAAGCCTGCTGGGATTTCACTTGGAATTTCATTGAATCTAATGGTCAACTTTGAGGGAACCGACATGTTAATAAGCTTGAATCTTCCAATATATGAGCATGATATAGCTTTTCTTTATTTAAGTCTTTATTTAGGTACTGAGGTAAAGTACTATTATAACTCACTCAACCATTTTACCACTGTTTATTCTATAGGTTGTTTCTAGTTTTCATTCTAATATAATCAATGTGGTGAAAAATATCTCTGTGCATAAATCTATTTTTTTTTTATTTAAAATGAATTTCTTTGTATACATTTCCAGAAAAGAAGTTACCAGGCCAAAAGGCATGAACATTTTTCAGTTTCTTGATACATATTGAGTAGCAGTTATTTCTTGAAGATGAATTGCAAAAGATTTTCCAGAGATCTGCTTTTCTCTCTTTTTTCTTATAGCAAGGTGAACATGGTCACTGTTACATAATCTCCAAGAAAGAAACAGGAAGATAATTTTTAAAAATTCTTTATACAGAGAAATAGAGAACATACATTTTTCTCTCACATGATTGTACAGTAGAATGTAAGATTGGCTTAGATGTTGATGGATCTGCTCTAGTAAATAACTCCTTCTGGACCTCAGTTCCCTTATTTATAAAATGAGATTGTTAAAAGTATTCAGTGGTTTCCAAACCCTGCTCTGCAGAATCTTGAAGCTTGGGAAGAGAGAGAATTGGAGTTGATGAGAGTCTTCGTTGGTGGGCAGGAAAGCTCTCCTTGCAAGGAATCTCTTCTTTTGTCAGTTTCATAGGCTGTAGTTCTTTATCAGCTTTCTTTTAAAATTAAGCAGCCATCAATAAAAACAATTTGAAAAACCACTGAACGAGATGGATTCCAAGTTTCCTTTCATGGAAGTGTTTCATTTGAAGCTATGTCATCTTCGAATGGGCTTGCCATACATAGGAAGCCCTGGGGAAATTGGGCTTCCATGCTGCTAAATATGTAGCAAAATTTCTCTGGGCATAGCTTCAGTTCCTAGGACACAGCTAGTTCTGGGCCAATCCCAGAGAGAATAAAATCAGAATTCAGATTCAAATTCAGGTGCCCTGATTGCACTGTGACATGCATTTTTAAATTTAATCCTCACATGAGATCTGTGTTATCACCACTCCTGCAGATGAGGAAATTAGAGCTCAGTTTCAGCTCACTTGACTCTGTGTCACCCCACCTGTTAAGGGTTGAATGATGTCCCCCAAAGACATGGTGATCCTAACTCCCAGTCCTGTAAATGTGACCTCATTTGGAAATGGGATCTTTGAGGATGTGATGAGCTAAGATGAGGCCAGACTGGTTTTAAGTGTGCCTTAATCCAAGAAGACTGGTGGCCTTAGAAGAAGAGGAGAAGAAAGAGTGGGTGTGGCTCAAGAGGTTGAGTGCCCGCCTCCTACATGGGAGGTCCTGGGTTTGGTTCCCAGTACGTCCTGAAAAAAAACAAAAACAAACAACAAGCAAACCAAACTATAACCAACTAAGGGAAGATAATGTGGCTCAGTGAATGAACACGGGCTGCTCTCCTAAGAGGTCCCAGGTTCAATCCCTGGCCCCTGGTACCTAAAAAAAAAAAAAGAAAGAAAAAAGAAAAAGAAGGGGAGAAGAGACCCAGACCCAAACAGATGCAGGGAAGAAGGAGGCAGAGACAGGAGTGGTGCAGCTACAAGACTGGAATGCCAAGGATTTTTGGCAAACACTAGAAGCTAGAACAGGCAAGGAAGGGTCCAAGAGCAAGTATGGCTTTGCCACCATCTAGACTTTGGACTGTTAGCCTCTAGAACTGAGACAATAAATTTCTTTTGTTTTAAGTCCTCTAGTTTGTGGTACTTTCTTACAGTAGCTTTAAGAAGCAAAGACAGCACTGTGGATTTGTGAGCAGAGCCTGGTCATAGCCCGGACATCAGACAAGCATCGTGAAGTAGGTCTGGGAACAGGCTGAGAGCTCAGGGGTTCATGGGGACAACCCAGGACTGGAATCTGCTTGTTCGTGTTGACTTAGCCCAAAAGAAAATCAAAGCAGAGGCAGGCTACTTGAATCCTAACTCTGCGATTAGCTGTGTGTGTGGCCTTGAAACAATTGCCTACCTTTTCTGGAACTCAGTTTCTTTGCACATAAAACAAAAGTAGTAAACCTCAAAGGGTTTTCATGAGGATTAAATAAGATGATGAATATGAAAATGCCTACCTCACAGTCTGCACATAGAATACACCGTTGGGAAGCCACAGACACATCTTCAGCTACAGCATTGACGAATCAGGTTCTTCAACAGAGAAGGGGAAAAAAAGTGTGAGGGCCAGGAAAATAAGATTATTATCATTTCTAGGCAACCACGGGAAAGAAACACTATAAGGGACATTCCCATAGGGTGCAACGCTGGCTATCTCACACAAGACCCCCTGTCAGGTTTACAAAGTAGGACATGGCTGTCACTGCACATGCAAACCCTTTCATGGCATCGTTTTTCAAAAGCCTGCCTAGTCATTCTTTCTCTGTCCTCTCCCTCTCTCTCTTCCTTTTTCTTTCCCTTCAACTCTACCTTCCTCTCTTTCTCCCTCTCTCTCATAATGCTGAAAATAGCCAGTGAGGAAAGCAGGTGAGGTATGTTTTTTCCTATTTTATAAATAATCCAATTGACATTCTGAAAGAACTGAAAAAAATGTCCCAGTCATCCACTTTGGGCTCAAAGCACCCCTTGGGTTGTAGTCTCCCTGAGGGCAGGATCCACTTCTTCTTCATTTTATATATCTACCCATGAGATCCTCGCAAAACAACCTGAGCGAAGCTCATTAGTCTAAGGCCTGCTTCTCCACGAGGTTCAGCCATCTTTGCTCAGAAGCAGAATCTCTGACTAAATTTCAAGGTCACAGATGCTGTGGAAAGCTTCTTTGGTTGGTACATATTTGTTTAGGAATAACTTATTTTAAATGTCTTAGTACGTTGTCACGTCCCGCTGCTAAATCCACCCTTTCTTTTCTTTCTAATTTTTGAATAATGCATGCACTTTTTTTCAAGTGAGAAATGGCACGGGAAGGAAAAAAAAACAAACACGGATTAAAGATAAATTTTCATTTTGCGAAAATCTTGCAAAAAATGTTAATGCATCCTCCTGATTGGCATTAAGTTGCAAGTACAATTAATTGACCTTGGCCAAGACATATTTTAAAACCAGAATGGGTGAAGTTTTACTGGGGCATATTTACCTTAAGTTGAAATGCAACTTGCTATCTCAGAATATTATCTCAGTCTGGTATTATCTTTGATTGAAGGCAGGAAGTGTTGTCTGCCTATTAAAAGTGGTCTTCATTTGGACCTAAAATAAAAATATGTCAAATGCTAAGAGACCCATATTTGAACCTTGACTTCCTAGATTTACAATGTTCCATTACAAATATCACTCAAACTGCTCTGTGTCTCCAGACAAAATAACCCCTTTTCCTCCTTCCCTAGCGTGTACGAATTAACATAATGCTGCAGAATTCCGACTTCCTTAAAGAAAGACCTTGTAAGATAAAGGTTGAGACGCTCTTGGATTCTTAGTACTACCCTGTTTCACTACTAAAGTAATAAAAAAATAGGAGGGAGAAGACGTTTTGCTTCCGACAATTTGAGGACTGGATTTTCCGACTACCTTTGAACCTTTTGATGTTCAAATTCCTCCCTGGCAAGCATTCCAAAGCCTTGCAGGGCTCCTGAAATCTGAGACGTCTCCTCACCCAGGGACTTGGTGAGCTGAGCTGAAGGTTCGCAGATGTGGCTGCAGCCTGCCTCGCAGAATTGAACGGGGAGAACCAGAGTAAATTAGAGACAATGCTCCCTCTGTGCTCTGGCTACCCCAAGACTCCTTCTTATTTGGGGGAGAGGAGGGTTTGGTGATCGAGGGGTCCTCTCACCTCCAGCCTTGAGATGCCTGAAGGAGGATACAGTTCCCAGCCCCAGCCCCACCATGGGGGCGGCACTGACAGTCTCTCTTTGACTGTGTCACTCACAGCTGGAGGAGAGTCCAGCCTGGAGATAAATCTCTCACAGCTTGCTCATTCTTCTCCACGAGGCTGTGAGGAGAATGATCAATGCCGTGCTACAAGGCTAGTTTGCTCAGTGAACCACAGAGAGAGAGAGATTACAAAGAGCCCATTTAAATACCGAAGGCCCCTCAGCTCCCTCCTCCAAAGTCACAGGCTTGCTCTTAAAATTTCAACGGATGCGTCCACAAATGGTGGCCTCAGGGAGAAGCTGGCAAAGCCAAAAAGATAATCTCAGGAGATGGCTGAGGCAGCTTCCTGAAAACAAAGCCCTGCATGTATTTTGATGAGGTGCCTCTCCACAGTCATTCTCTCAATGGCCAGTTGTTCCTTCCCATGGAAAGCAAGCCCTGGGACAAACGAGCCTGAGAGATTAGCAGGGCATTCTGAGGCACTGACAGGTGCAGGAAGACAAAAATCCATTTGCTAAGATGCTGAGCTCCTACTGCAGGCCCCAGGCTGGCAACAGTTCTCTCTCTCCAAGAACCTGAAGGTATTTCGTGGGGGGTGGGTCATTTTACCCAAGCCAGAAGTCTTCATTGGGCTTTTTGCTTTGATCCCAGGCTTCACTGTGCATTCCAGAAGTCAGCCTGTCTCTACAGCAACTGGCCACTAACCTGGCCCACCTTTTCTTTCTCTTTCTTTACTAGACAGTCTAGAAGGAAGCATGCAAGCTATCTGCCCCCTGCCCACAGCCCGGTGGCTCCAGTGTGCCGCAAGCAACTTTCGGTAGATGTGATTATTACATATCATTTCCGTAGCACTTAGTACATGCTCGTAACTGGTTCCCCTGTCTCCAGTGTCTCTTCTGTTTGTGCTCCTTCCATTCCAGCCTCAGAGTGATCATTTCCAAGTTTAGATTTGACGATGCTATTCTCTTGCTTAAAAATACTTGGTGGCTTTCCATCAGCTACAGGATGAATCTAATTCTTTCGGACTCCCCAGAGATGGGCTGCTTCACCATCCTGGTTCCCAGTGTGAAGATTTCATGGAGCCACAACCAACCCACATTGTGATGGTTAATTTTAAGTGTCAACTTGATGAGTTGTTTGGTCAAACACTGGTCTGGATATATTTATGGAGGCATTTTGTTGATGGGATTCGTAGCTACAATCAGTGGACTTTAAATAAAGGAGATGACCCTTGATAATAGGTGTGGGCCTCTTCCAATCACTTGAAGTCTGTCAGAGCAAAACCTGAGGTTTCCTATAGAAGAAGAAATTCTGCCTCGAGACTGCAGCATAGAAATCATAGAAATCCTGCCTGAGTTTCCAGACTTTTGGCTTGCACTACAGATTTCAGATTTGCCACCCCTCACAGTCACATGAGCAAATTTCTTAAAACAAACCAGATATACAGGTAAATATATATGGATAGATGTATATAGATATACATGTATCTGGTTGGTTCTGTTTCTCTGGAGAACCTTGGCTAATACAGACATGTATGCCAGTGAGAGAACAAACCTTTATTATTGTAAACCCCACTGAGACTTGGGGTCATTTGCTACCTCAGCCATACTTAGCCCAAGCTGAGTGAAGCAGTGAGGTTTCTCCAAAGCCAATTTGTTTAAAAAATAAAATGACACTAGGGAAACTATTAAAAGTCAATTGTGTGTCCAAGAAGAAATGTTTTTTAAGCAGTCCACCTCCAAGCTGAAACCTGCTCTATGCCTTCACAGAAATAATAATTAGAATAATTAAGCATGAAAAGCTGACTCCTTTGTCATGAGTCAAAAAACTTGACTTTGAGAATTCCACTATATCTATCTGAGAGCACTAATTTGAAAATCTGAGAAGCAGCCCACGATCCCAGTGTATGAAGTGGTTTCCAAGACAAGGCAAGAGACCTACATTTAAAGGTTTCTACTATGAATCAAACTCTAAGCAGCTTTACATATATAACAGGGTCTCAGTGTGAGCCTAAATGGGGGTTCAAGCATGTTAGGCTATGTCTAACAGGCGGAAGACCTGACAGATGTTTTTTTGCATGAGGGTGCAAGGATGTTTCTGGAAGAAAACTTAGAGAAGAAGGAAGCAGCGCAATGAACAATAGAGGACTAACAATTTGAAGTAAGTGTTGGGTTTGTCTCCAAGCATAGCACCTTGCAACCATGCAAGGAGACGCTTTGTATTGGAATGTGCCTCAAAGCAGAGAGAGACGCCTTCTTCTCTGCCTGGTCCCAGAACATCTTGAAGGCCCCAGGTCTTATTTGATTTCAGGAGTTAGTTGCCTGTTGCTAGTAGCACCCAGCAAATGTCCCACTGGAGTCAGGACAACAAATGATGGAGCCAGGAAGGAGCTCTCCCTGGAGATTCCCACCAACACTTGAAAATTAGTTTACCTGGGGATGAGGCCACGTGAGCCATAGAACTGTGACTGCTATTGCTGACATGATCCCCTTAATATCCAACCAGTCAGTCAACAATTATGTTCTTAGCAGCTAAGCAAAATACTCTGCACATGCTAGGCAAGGTTCATGAATGGTAATACCTGCCTAAAAGGGGCTGGCCACTAGCCCTCTTCCAAGCTGAGGACACTGGAAGAAACTCAAGCTAATCATACATTATCTCATTTAATCTTCACAGTAACTCCAAAAGGGAAATCTTATCTTCTTTTTAAAAAAAGGAAACTGAAGCCCAGAGAAGTTAAGTAACATGGTAAGGCAACACAGCTTATAAGGGGTAGAGATAAGCAAGGCTAGTTAGAAAAGGTGACCTGATAAATTAATTATTAATGCAAGGCAGCACCACTGCTTATTACAAACAAACAACATGAACAAAAGAGGAAGGAACAAACACAAAAGGAGCTCTGCAGTGCTTTTCTCTGCTATTCTTTGGTGGGGCTATGCCATGGGCTTTTACACCCAGGGGAGAAAATAGCAGCTGTCAGAGGCTGCCCACCTTGCTTTGCCTCTAACTTGCTCTCCAGCAGCTTCTGCAATTTTTCCCCATGCCGACCTGAGCCTCAGGAGTAATCAAATCAGTAACTGATATTCAGAAAGTAGGTATAGGCTTAGCTGAAGTGGATTTTGTATGTTAATTAAGTGTTTTATGGAACCTCTGAGATCTCAGATGACACTCAGTAAATATTCCTTACTGAATCCACAGAATCTGTGTGCGGGTTCTGTATAATAAAGCAATTTCAATGTTCTGACAGATGGGCTAGAGAAATTGGCTGTGTGGCTGTGATTCCAACAGATTATATACAATGAAAAATCTGGACTATAAGTGCTTTCTCTGATTGTAGTCTACGTACTGGTCACTTTCTGGAAGGGAAGAGCTCAACTGTTTTCAGTTTGTATTACAGGCAGGAGAGAGGTTCTGAGATGTTTCTGTTTCTTTTGTCCTGGCAGTAAGTTTAAAAAAAAAAAAAAAAAAAAAAATCTTTCAGTCCTGCTCCCTGCTCCTTACAAGAACTATTCAACCCATTTGTAAAGCATCCATCAAAAGGAGAGGAGTGATGAATTCTCCCCCCTGCTCTTAAGGTTAGAGCCCTGTTTTCCCCCATGATTCTCTGTGAAAAGACAGGTCTAGGTTTTGTTGCACCTCTAGCTCTTTCAGACCAAGAATGCAAGTTCTGGGAATGAGTCCCTGTACAAAAAAACTCAACATGTGTCTTTACACACACACACACACACACACACACACACACACAATCAATCCAGCAATTCCTCTAAGATTGCAATATTAAGCATGTTTATTCAGATGAACACTCATTAAGCAAAGTATTTTTAAAACATCTACATAGAGATATTTTTTTATTTGAACAGAACAAATTCTAGGCTTTTCATCTGTGCATTTTGCCTGCCTTGGACAACTGTGTTAGAGAATAAACTTTTAAATCTCCTTTTTTGCTACCTTATGTTCAAGAGCCATCTTCCTCTGTCGGCATGGGCTGGTATATGGTCAAATGATGAAAGGAACCTTGTGCAGCCCCACAATTAGATAGAGGCAAAATTGCCTATGGAAATGACCGAACCCTTAATTAGCTAATTGCAGGTGCAATTGGCCACTTGCACCATCAGATGAAGGGCAAGTGGTTAATTGAGCCCACAAGTGACCTACTCACTCAGAACTAACAAATGGCTCATCAGATGAGGTTCCAGCCAAAATGTGTCGGCAAACAATAGCATGTGCAAAAACTGCGCAAATCAGAAGCAGCCTCTAAAAATGAAGCCTACAAAACACGAGATAATTCAGGACATGATTAAAATCAGGAAAATTCAATAATCAGCCATGAACATAGAGAAAGTGAGGGGTGTGGGTGATGCAGAAGTTTAGGGAATGAAATGCCAGAGATGCTGAGAAGAACCTCTGCATTAAGACATCCTGATTCATTTTTATTCAAAATGTTCAAGAAAATGTGTCATTTCCCCCCACTGTAGGTTCTTATTCATAAGTGGTATCCACAGAGTTCAGCATAAATTGCTGTACAGAATAAGGGCTTGGGTGATGTGAATAAATGAATGAATGAATGGCACTATACTTTCATAAAGAGGGCTAAGAACAGAAGTATAGTCACCTCATTAAATTGATAATCTTGAGAAGCTCCTGTTTGTTTCCCCAATTCTGACCATTTTTAGTTTGACTGTCATGCTACCATGTGCAGTTCAACTGCTTGGAGGAAAAATCAGTGATTATGATGATGCTGATAGAAAAGATAATAATAGTTTATATTCATCAAAATGGGCCAGGTCCATGCTGAAGTAAAAACTCCAAAATCTCTGTGGCCCAGAGAAGTGATATAGCTCAAATGATTGAGCACCTGCTTCCCATGATCCCTGGTACCTCCTGACAAAAAAACACAACCAACCAACAAATGAAAATACCAACTTGGGGGAGCTGGTGTAGCTCAGTGGTTGAGTGCTGGCTTCCCACATTGAGGTCCCAGGTCAATCCCTGACCCCGGCAGCTAGAAAAAAAAAAAATCTCTGTGGCCCAATAAAACGAAAGATTATTTCTCAGTTATACAAGATCACTGCAGATGAGTTATTTCTCCTTCTCATCAATAAAAGATTCAACCATCCTGCGAGTCAGCCATCTTGACAAAGGTCTTTACTTCTACCAGTGAAGAGGACAAGAAAACCATAGAACTGTGCAGTGAAATAGGGTCTTCCATGGCCTCAACCTAGGGTGTCACATGACTCTTCTGCTCACATTTCATTGGTCAGAACTAGTCACATGGCCCTGCCTAACTGTAAGGGTAGGAAGTACAGGTTCCCTTCTGTCAGAAAGGAGGAATCCTGAAACAGGGTTTCGTGAACCCTTGGCATTTTCTCTGTCACAGGCTCCAGAAACAAAAAATAACAAAAAGTGTATACATTTGGAAATTTAAGAACACCTCTTGATATCATGCTACTGTAAAAGAAGTAAACAAAATTAAATTTACAAATGATTCAGAAATGAATAAAAATGAGTCTTTCAAAATAAAACAAGTGAGCAGAAGTTAAAATGATTCTCAGAAGGAAATGTAAGGCTATAAAACTCTTTCTAAGAGAAAAGACAGACCGAAAATAAATGAGCCAGACCTTCATCCAAGAAACTTGAAGAAGGTTATCAAATTACACAAAAGAAACATGATCTAGAAATTATAAAATATTTTAAATATATTTTTTAAAGCCGACAATATTCATAACATTTTTTAAAAAATGTGTCCTTTGTAAAGAATGATGAAGTAGGCAGATTCTTGGTGAGTCAGATCACAGGGAATAAGGAACAAAGATTTCTTGGAATCATATTAGGAATAATATGGGAGACATAAGCATAGTTTTTAAGGAGCAAGCAAATTTCACAAGAGAATATATTTAACAATTTCCACCAATAAATTTTAAAATCTAGAAAACTGATGAAGATCTAAGAAATTGGTAACTGTGAAACTAAGGAAAATGTTCATTGCTAGCTCCAGAGTTTGAACTGGGTTCAAGACCACCAGTGCCAGGGTCCAAAACCCTGATTCCACCAGTACTGGCTAATGTTGCTTTGGCCAAATTGTTTAACAGCTCTGTGAATTAGGTTTCTAATCTCTGCCTATCTCACAAGACTATTGTGAGGATCTGGCATCTGGTAAGATGCCAATGAACACTGTTCTCATTCTTGGATTAGGACTTCAAGCAGAAGGCTTTTAGGTAAGTTGGAAAAAATATCTTAAGGAACAGAAAATCCATATTTATATCAGCAAATCCGGTGCATAGAAAATATTCTCGGCTGTCATGGTAATTTAAGGAATGTGGTGTGGGCACAGCCATAGACGCACGGCTCGATGGATCACAAATTCAGATTTAAAATGGCCAGGCAGGACTCTAAGAGAAGCAGCCTGCTGTGAAAACACCACACAATAATTTTTGGTTGATCTTTGATATTCTCAGTTTTATAGAGGCATGGGACCAAGAATAGCTCTCTCCTAGAAAAATAAACATGCAGTCATGGTATAAATCATCAACTGTCACGCCAGAGGTGAGAGAGAACAGAAGAGGCTGTGGCAAGCTTAGGATACTGGTCCCAATCAAAGAGGGCAGGAGCCTCTACACTCCAGCCAGATGGCAACATGTAGAAATAGGGTCCCAGCATAACATGCTCATCTCTTTATTGTTTTAAAAAGAAAATTCTTTACAAAAAAATGTAGATCTATCCATTTTCAGGGGGAAAAATAGTGCTAAATCCCTACTTCACACCAGACACAAAGCTAAATTGTAGATGATTTAAGGAGATCAACCCAACTGAAAAATAATATTTCTATATTCATAGAGTTAAATGACTTTTCTTAAGTAAGGCACAAATCCAGAAGCAAAAAAGCAAAAGATTAACAGCTTTGACCACATAAAATTAAAAGTATTTGCATTACAAAAGATAACAAAAGTCTTAAAGACAAGCATCAGTCTTGGAGAAATATGTGACGTGTAAAACCAAAGGTTACTATCTAGAGCAGTGCTGTGTAACAGAACTTTCTTGGATGAAGGGACTGTTCTGTACCTGTGTTGTCCAATAAGGTAGCGGCTGTACACATGGGGTTACTGAGCACTTGAAATGTGGCTAGCATAACTGAGGGACTTAGTATGTAATTTTATTTAGTTTTAATTATTTTCCATTTAAATAGCCACATGTGTTTAGCGGCTCCCCTACTGGACAGTGCTAATTGAGAATACATATGCTTGTATAAATTGATAATATGAAACAATCAAATAGAAGAAGAAATTCAAAACATTAATAACATACACAAAGATACTCAAGCCCACTAGCTCCCAAAGACTACATATCATTTTTCACTCTTAAAATTGAAAAGAAACACAGAGATTAATAATATGTGTACCGGTGAGGGCGGGAGAAAATGGATTCTTTCACACAATTTTGGTGGGAGAGTAAATGGTAGGGTCTTTTTGGAGTCACTCTAGTCGCTACCATTTAAACCATCTTTGCCCCTTTCTAGGCAATTCCAATTCTGTTTTTAGAAACGCTTACACATGGGCCCGGAGATGAACAAAAAGGTTCATTGCAACATCATTTGTACTATTTAAAAAATGTAAACTACTAAAATATGAGACCACATATGCTAAACAGCACACACTCGAGGGAAAACATTTTACCTTGAGACTGAAGAAATGGTGCCCTCTGGGTGTTATCCTCTGGGAACCCTGATATGTTGAACAACACCAAAGCTGTTAAATTTGTTATGGCGCATCTCCTCTATACTATGGAACATTATATAGCCGTTAAAAGGAAGAAGTACAGCTAAATGTACTGACATGAAACTATGCAAGCTAGACAGCTAGTCAAAAATATCATTGGTAGAACAAACACTGTTTACAATAGGGTCTTGCTTGTGCTTAACAAAATAACAATAAAAACAATCAAACAAGCTAAAATTATGAGGGGAAGTTTAAAGTGTAAGAGTATGGGCCCAGGAACCAGCCTGCCTGAGACTGAGTTGTGTCTCTGACACGTGCTAGCTAAATGCTTTGGGAAAATTACTTAGCCAGTTTGTGCTTCAATTTCCTCATCTGTAAAATGGGGGCAGCCATAGTGCCTACCTCACAGGGTTGTTAGGAGGAATAAGTAAGTGAACGTATGAAAAGTGTTTAGAACAGTGTTTGGCGCTTAGTAGGCAGTATCAGTATTATTGGCATTACTAGCGTTATTATTATTATTTTATTTTATTGTTTACATTAAGGGCACGTCGTGCCTTGTGGTGCCTTGATGACCTTATTTAAAGGTCAGGAGAGCCATAGGAAGTGGGATGTGGGGTGGAGGGGCTGAGGTTTCAGGACCCAGAGAAGAGCAGCTGGAGGAGGAGGAGGCGGCGGCGGGGTCAGTGGGGCGCGGGCAGCTGCTTTCTTCCCGGCAGCGGTGCGGTTCCCTGTCCTGCACCGCCGCGGGAGGCTCTGGAAAGGCTCGCGGCTCCCACGGCCAGGCCGCATCTGGCGGGACGTGTGGAGCTAAGGGGACTTGTCCAGGCTGCCTTGAAGCACAGAACGTCGGGGGCGAGCGCGGCCCCAGTCCCCCACCAGCACAAATTATGCAGCCGAGTTTCCCGCATTTGGGGAAATCGCAGGGGTCAGCAGATTCCCAGTGCGATCGACCAGCCTCGCCCTAGGGAAACCACCTTCGTGATCATGGTGTCTCCCCTGCCAGGTAAGTATTACTAGCATTATTATTACTACATATTTGTATATATCTGAATATGCACTAAATAGAGAGAAAAATGTCCAGAAGAATATACACCGAATTGTTGACAATAGTTACTTGGAGGGAAGGAACTGGATTAGCATAGATAGCTGAAGGGGGATTTCTTTATTCTATTTTTTTTTTTAAAAATAACCTTTACTGATTGAATTTTTGCAATGAAAATGAATCTATATGTGATTTTCATAATTTTGAAAAAATTTGAGTAAGAACATATTCCAATTATTTAGTAGCAGTAGTGGTCCAAGAACTGTGCTATACATTTATATACGTTATTTCTAAACCTCATAACAAATCCACAATAGATGTAATTATTACCACTTTCTAGACTGGGCAATTGAGATTCATCAGACTGAGGACTGTCCAAAATCACACAGCATTGTGTAAAGGTAAGCAAGTAGAAGACCTAGAATTTGGGCCCAAAGTTACATGAGTCCAAAGTCTGTGATTTATGACTAACTTTTCATAGATATATGAGCATATGAGAAATTTCCAGTCATGGTGGTACCATGTAGGATGCATGATAAGGTAGGAGTAGATGGGAAATCTCAGCACTGATTCTCAGCCTTGTTTGTAAATTAAAATCACTTCGGGAGCTTTGAAGCATCATAAAGCTCAGAATCTCTGGGTTTAGTACTACATCGTTATTATTTCTAAAGCTCCCCAAGCTCCCCAGGTGAGTCCAAGATACAGCCAAAGTTGAGAACCACAGTTTTTGAGGCCTAAAACACATGCAGTATCCGCAGGAATGGAAAAGAGGAGATTCTTACAGACACTGCAGTGTTTAAAGGATGCTATTGACAACTAATTGGTTGTATGGGATGAGGGAATGGAGGGCCAAATATTTTTCTGGATTCTTGAAATAACAGTGGTAACAGTACTCAAGATTGGAAACGGCTGTGTTTGGGAAAAGAAGCGTTCATGAGCTTGACATTGAACAATTTTGAACTTTTAGAATAGGTGGGGCATTAATTTGATGAGCCCATAATCAAAGAGGGTATGGGAATAGATTTGGGAGTTTTGTTAAAAGAGAAGAAACCCTGAGGATAAAGGAGACTATGAGGAGAGGGTGACAGGGGAGGGTGGAGAATGAGAAGCGGGATGAAGGCAGACTTCTAGAGAATTCTGACTGTTAATGAGTGGATAGAGGAAAAAGAGACTCCCAAGGAAAAGGAGGCAGTGCTAGAGGTGGGGAGAGGATACAATGTCATGGATGCCAGGAAAAGCCCAGTGTCAAATACTGCAGGTCTAGTAGGGTGAGCGCTGAGAAGAGGTCAAAGGAATTATAAAGCAGCTGTCATTTGGGGCCTTGGGGGAAAGTGGCTTCATGTAGACGTAAGAGCAGAAGGGGAGATGGGCAGGATGACTACTGTGCCAGCAAGGCATACTGCACTTTCCTGAGGTTTTGAGGGTAAGAGAGGCAGAAAAACAAAGTCAACAAGATTATTCTTTGCTTTGGGATGGAAAGATGATAAAGATGGATGTTCTCTGATAGAAAGGGGACAGTGGAGAAGAAAAGAGAGTAAAGAGATAATTAGGAACTAGAGAGAAAGTGGAGAAAATAATATGATTACCATAAAAGAGACATAAACATAGAAAGACGGACTGGAAGGAAACTTAGGAATTATCTGATCCCATGGTGTTAAAATTCCATTTTGTGAAATCCTGGAATTGTGTGCAGATGCTCAGATCTACATGTTTTAAGTTATAATAAAGATATATATATTTTTAAATGTATTTTAAGTATTACAAGCAAAAATCCACAGACAAATTTTGTTACATTATGTGCTGTTGAAACTTTAACTTGTTACACCGTTTTAACTTATTTTGGGGGCAGAATTAAATTTTTTTTCTGCCATCATCGTGTGTGTGTATAAATTTGAACTTGCAGTAAATGTATCATTAGGAAGGAAAGCTTTAGCTCTGCACTGAACTTTTGTTGAAAAATCCAAGTCTGAGTATGCCAACTCTCATAAATTTGAACAAGCCAGCACACTACCTTAGCTCACATGCGTGAAGGTCAGGCAAGGCAAAGCTCCACACATCTGCTTGGCACATTCTCTCATCCTCAATTAACAGCCAACCAGTGCAATAAGAAGTGAATGCAAAATGTGGAGAGTCAAAAGAATATGATGTTATAGATAGCTTTGGAGCTAATTTTAAGTCTTGGAGGTTCCTGGTTAGACTTGTTATTGATGATAAAGTGTTTACAAATGTTGAATTATTCTTGTCCCATTTTTGTGTTTATAAATGTTCTATTATTTTCTCAGGAGATGTGAAAACACACACACACACCCCTAAAACTAGAAATAGATTTCTGGTGAGAGAAGAGAGAAGATTTAAAGGGTAAATTAGATATGGCATATTAGCACCTATTGATTTATCAACTAATGTCAACCCAGCGAGAAAAATATAAGGAATGAATGTGATTGTTGACAACTGTCACACAAACTCACTCAAAATCAAGAAACTACGATGATGGATGGTAAAACTGGAGGAATCCATGTTCTGATCATAAAATTGTCCAAGTCTTCAGTGTGTTTTACACAACTAACATTTTCAAACTATTGTGGTCCCTGGAAGATTAGTCATATCAAAATAAAATATAGTAAGCAATGAAGTAAGTCTTTCTGATTGATTTCTCAATGCTAATTGGACACTTTCAATGTTATCAAGCTTGATGCAAATTGCTTGTTAGTGATATTAGGGACATGCACTTCTTCCCATGATAAAGAATCAGATGCTATGGAAGGAAAACCCCATACTTTTAACAATCCAACACAAATGTAAGAAAATGAGGCTGTTATAAATATACATGCGTGTGTATATATAGATAGATATACCTACACTTGATACCATTTTCTGATGATCCATGTAGACAGGAATGTTAATGTTAACAATCCAAATACATGATGGATTAGTGAAAGATGTCATTTTGTTAACTCTTTACAATTTAAGTGGACTTAACTACTAATAATGCAGCTCTCAACACGTTTTTATTCTTTATTTTTAACCTAAGTTCAGGCAGATATAAACAAAGAAGCTGTTTTACCTTAAACTGACCAAGTGGAGTAACATCTGTACGGATGGCATGAAAGCAGTGTCTGAGAAACGCATAGAAGTCACGGCTTGCCTTAAGGCCATGATGTGTCTAAGTAGTCTAATGACTGTTTAATGGTGTTAACTTCTTAACCAATGTGCAAACGTCTTCCTAAACAGTATTGGATCATACTGAATAATCAATCATATTAAAGCACAGTCTTAAAACTGCAATGTTTTCAGAGTTGTTGGTAATCAAATTGGCAGTAGTTTCCAGAAATGACTTTTTTAAATATGAAACTTCTATGATGAACTGAAGGCAACGTGCTGGTATAAATATTTCAAAGATTTTAAGGAAGAAAGAAAAATTGTGTGTGCCAGTGAAGGGAATCCATTTATAAAGTAGCTAACAGGAATACAGAATTCTGGCCTTTCATGCTTATAATTGCAAATAAGGTGTGAGCAATGAAACTGAAACTTGAAATTTCTACTCAATATTAAACAAAGCAGATTTTTACAATCTTTTAAAGTTATAGAGATGCTAAGGCACCTGAAATTTTTCTAGTGAAATCACTGAGAATCTTATCTTGTTTTTAAATACATTAAAGTATTTTCTGCCAAAAGACATTTCAACTAGCTAAACTAGGAGCCAGTTTAATATTATTATTACTATTATTATTAATAATATTCTATTATTTCTCTTTCAGTCTTTTTAAATTGTTAATGGAAGTGTAAGCTTAGCCGTTGAAGAAAAATTACCCTTTGTAAAAACTTCTCTATATGAGTCAAGATTTTCATGCTGAAACCAAACAAATCACAGGAATAACTGAATTCTGGCACCAATTATCATCCATAATCCCTGATTTCAAGATTCTGTTTATTGACACATAATTTTGAAACATTTCAGATGTCTTTATAATAAATAGTATACATTAAGTAAATATATATACATAAATATACATAAATTTTACACATTTGGATTTAAAAAAACACTAAACGTTGCTTTTTCTCTTGATATTTTTGGATTCCTCATTTCATTTTGTTTGAAAAGGGGTAGTTAGAAATGAAACAAAACTGATTAATCTAGCTCCTTCATTTTACAGAAAAGGGACCACAGCCAGGGAATTAAGCATGGTCACTAAACAGTGATATATTTTGTTTGTTTGTTTTAGTTAAACATTACTAATTACCTGTGTGCCACTGGCTAAATTTCTTAATCTCTGGAAGTCTCAGTTTCATTATTTGTATGATGAAGCTAATAATAGAACCTATTCTAAGCTTATTGTTAGAGTTACATTAGATGTAGTGAATTCTCAATATATGGATACTCCTAACCAAGAAAAAGTAAAAGAAAACCCGATAATAAATGCCTTGAATGGGAAAATCATCCAGTTATCACCCAGAAACCCATAGAAGAGCCTAAACTACAAGACAGTTTGCTAGTTCTAGTGTTTTCTCTCCATTGCACTGTTCTGTGTGGAACCCAGTGGGAAAGTTCACCTTGGAATGAAGATAATTGGCTTCTTCTTCTGCAAGAAGTGGAAGGGATAGGGACAGTTGTCCAGGGTGGGGAAAGAATGAGAAATTTTGAGATGAAATGTGGAGAAGAGCCAGCAATTTTATTTTTTATTTTTTTAAGTGGACGTGCATTTGTCTCCTGAAAGTTTGGGGGTAGCTTGGGAAAGAATGGAAACAGCCTTTGTAGGCAAAGAGAATTGATTAATTCTGAGAATAATAAAACTAATTGAACCAATGTTTCAGCCAAGCTTAGAAGTTTTGGAAAAATATAAAACATGGAATTTGAATAGTATAGCTACAAATTCAAGCTTTGCTACATAGTAACTATATAGCCTTTGGTGAATCTTTAATCTCTCCATACTTTTCTTGTAAGGTTACTGTAGGGCTTCCATTGGATACATTAACTAAAGCTCCAGGCTGGATGCTGAGGCTCCTAGACCATAAAACAGACTTGTGGCCCAGATCCTCCTAGATCAACAGCTTCTTAAGACCAGGAGCATGGCCGCACACATGTTTGTTTAGTATTGAATGAACCCTGAATTCTTGTTTCTTATACTCTTTGACCTAAGTATTTAACCCTTTGTTCTGCTGCTGGTAGCCCAATTTATTAAAAGCTGCTGTTTCATCTCTTGGGCTGCATAACTATTCTCAGCCTCTGCTTCCTGAGAATAAAATGGGAATAATAACCCCTTTGTACAGATATGAGGATTAGAGGAAATGCATGTAAAGTATTTCATATACTCCCAGCATCCAGACAGAAATTCAAGTATCAGTATCTATTACTTTCTAATTGTCCTCACATGTGAAAAGGGATAACAGTACAGTTTTCAGGGGTCCTAAATAAAAACTTTAAAAATGTGAAAATACTTTGCAAATCATAAAGTGTTAAATAAGTGATGATTAACTTCATCAGTAAACAATAGTTAATTTATGGATCTTTAATAAAAGATTATACAGAAACATTAAGTGCTATAACTGGAAGCTTTTTCAGTAGGTTCTCAAACAGAAAGATATTCTTATTAATTTTTTGGTTCAATAAGGTTCTTTCACCTGCACTCTGGAAATCATTCCCACCACCTTTCCCAAAAAACTTGTTCCATAAATCAATGAATTTCACTCTCAATAAGATCAAGCTGCAGCTGGCAGCACAAACATTTATCAAATAAGTGCTTGGGAATAAGGAGGTGGGAGGGTGGGGTAGGAATCACCAGAGAGCTCCATTTTCCAAGGATGATATAGAGGAAATTCTTAGGCTGGGTGGGAAATAGGATTAAAGTGATAGGAATGTTGAATTGGAAAGGATTTATAGTCTAGCTCCAAACCACAGCAATCCCCTACAAATAGATATTTATCTATATTCTTTCTGCTCAAGCACTTCTAGTAACAGAAGAATCATGGAATCATGACTTCATTAGAGTGCTTTCATTTTTTGAAAGCTCTTCTCTACGTACCTCTCCTTAGCCACATTCCCTCCTCTGGAGCCATAAATATCAGTCTCCTCCATCTTCAATGTGAGGCTGTCAAATATTTAGAGATAGAGATCAAGCCTTTCATCATTGGAGCATATCATTTGTCATCACAACAGGGAGCTTGGGGGAGAGGTGGTCAGTGGACTTGAGAAGCGTCTCAGGCAGAGTTTGGCAAACCCTCCTTAACCACAGTCTATCTTTTGATTGGCCACATTGAGCCCAAAGAAAGCCACAGGATGTCACCAAACAAATCAATCCTGCCCCTTTTTTGAATATTCTCATGATCTACACATCTGTGTGGATTCCTCTCATTTTCTATGGCGTATTAAGTAATACTTCAGTAAAAGGCTTGTATTTTTTGGTGTGAAAAAGCCTCCTACATGTTCAATAGCTGTAGGGCTTAGGATTTCATCTCATTTTCTTTCTCTCAGGCTCAAATGATTTTTTATCAGTCTCTTGGTGGTCATCTCCAGTCCCTTTTCATTTTCTCACTCTATATGATCCACATTATTCAAAAATTCTGTATTTGTGAATTTGCTTAGTCACTAAAATATATCTGTAATCCCCAAATCAATACTCAGGGTGCTTTCACGGTCATTTGCAGATATGAACAAGTCACTGATGTACCTGTTCACAGCTGAGGTTGGACAAGGTGACACTCTGCTTTCTTGTTTCAGCTCTCATACTGCAAACAAGTGTCCTTTTCAGGGTATATTTTTCACATTTCTGTGCTTTTTGTTGGTGATCTGGCTGTTTAAAATGGTCCCAAGCATAATGGCAAAGAGCTGTCTAGCGTTCCTAAGAACAAGGCTGTGATGTGCCTTGAGGAAAAAATACATGCCTTATATAAATTCCATTCATGCATAAATTATAATGCTGTGAGTTTAATGTTAATGAATTAACAATATATATTAAATAAGGTGTCTTTAAACAGAGACACACTTAGCACAAGATTATGGATTGATCTTTTTACAAAAATGTTGTGCCCAGAGGTTTGGATGAAACTAACCCTGTATTTCTCCTAAGAACAATAGCTCAGTATTTGCTAATTCAGTGTTTGTGATGACTTTATAGACATAACTACCATAAATAATGAAAATGCCATATTTCTTCCTTCCATTCTAATAAGCCATTTGAGAGTTTCCCCAAACCATTTTTCTTCTCCAAGAAAAGGTGAGAAATTGACATGGAATCCACACATGGTCACAACTGGCCTCGGGCAGGAAGAAATTCATTCTAGGTCAGCAGAGCCCCTCAACTTCCATGCCAAGTGATGGAGGAAGGCCATGGTTAGATTCTGTAGGGACCCAGCATCATGCTGTCTAAACCCAGGACTTCCTAACTAACCACTACAGATAAGAGATTATGGCTTCAGTTACTTTTAAACCAGTGTATCTATCCTCTTATTTTGCCATCTCATTCTTAGCTGCCCCCATCTGACATGTCAGCCATTTCCCTGTGTCTGTCAGATGCTCAGTTAGTCATTCATCTCGCCTCCAGGGATTTCCCATCAGCACCTGTAAACTGGTAAGAGAAATGCACACTTCAAGTGAATGGTGTTTTTTTTTTTTTTTAATTACTTTTATTATTTTCCTATGCATCATGGAGATCCTCATAACACTTCCATGTTGTGGGAAGGACAGGTATTGTTAATACTATCAATTAACAGATGAAGAAACTGAGAGTCTAGAAGGTTGAGCTTTCCTGCATAGATCATAAGTGGCAGAGGTGAGACTCTACCACAGGTCTTCTGACCCAAATTCTCACTTCATTTTTGTCCCCATCCTATCACGTAAAATACTAATTCTTGAAAAGAAACAGACAAAATAACCCACTACGGAAATTTTTACTCTTTAATTTTCCTAAAGTTTTCCCTTTTGGCCTAAAAAACTAACATCATGAAATATCCTTATGTGAAGTTCTCTCCTTTCTTCTGAATCCAAGTAAAATGTGTTTGATACTCCCTCTTTGACTGTAACACATATTCATTTATTCAATATAATTTTTATTGTCTTTCTTGTTTCAAAAGGCCAGGCATTGTGAATTTAAAATAGAATAAGATAGGTCCTCGATTTTGAATAATTTAGTGTAGCACAGGGTAGAAAATCAGTAATTTCAACATGATAAAAAATGATACAAAAATAATGGTGTTTATAATAACGATGGCTAAAATTTATTGTATACTTAATACCATTCTAAGCACTTTTCATATGTCATAAAAGAATGCGTGGGGTTTATTAGGATTTAAATTTTCTTATAAATGCATTTTACCTACTCAATTGGTTTGTAAACTCTTTGAGAATAAGAGACTTTGTATCCTTCTCAGTGTTTTGCTTACCTAGCATATATTCTCAAACCAAAAGGACCAGTTTATGTTAGCAACCTGGGAATTGTTGATAAGCTAAATTGGATACAATGAGAAGTTTTCCTACATGTTTTAATGACAATTGTTGCCAAGGGACACATTATTGGAAACTATTTGAGTAGGTTGAAACAGGACCATGAAAGGACAAATTTTAATGGCATTTGAACTGAATGATGGTATTAAATATAAGATAAAGACCAAAAATTGTTAGGATATAAAACATAATGTTTCACATATTAAAATTATACTTGAGAATTAACCTTGGAAGAGAAGGAATAAAAGGTACAAGCAAGGGATTGGGTTATATACCAATCCTAGGTAGGTTATGCTGTAGAAAAAAACAAAAACATCAGTGGCTTAAGACAATGGTTCTCGACAATGAGCAATTTTTCCTCATGGGCGGCATTTGAGAATGTCTGGAGACAGTTTTGGTTGTCACAGCTGCCACCTAATGGGTTTAATGCTCAATACCTATAATGAACAGGTCAGCCCCCTCTCCAACTGATCCCCCCTCCCCAAGAAAGAATTATCTGGCCTAAAATGTCACTAAGGCTGAGGTTGAGAAACCCTGGCTTAAAACAGCAAAGGGTTATTTCTCATTCTTGCCACATACCCATTGTGGATGAGCATAGAGCTTTGTTCTGAGATCATCATCATCCTCAGTCCAGGACCCACGCTAACATAAGTGACATGCATCCCTTCCACTCAAACCCCTTGGCAGCACTAGTGACACGGCCCAGCCAAGCAAAAATTTTACCAAGTGCCCAAACAGAGAGAACTGGTATGTGTAGTGAACAGCACAAATGACTACTGTGAGGCGTGGAGGCTGGGGATAAGAACAATATTGCACAGAATTATTGCTGTTCTGATTACAAGCCAATGTTCTGAACTCAATGCTGTTTCCAGTCTCAAAAATCTTTACGCAGAAGAAGATATACTCACAACAACTGTGGTTCAGGGTTTTTTCAGCTGGAAATGGTCAGCCAGAAGGTCTACCTTGCGATGTTATTAATATGTGAAAATGATTGGCAAAGTGCTTACCTTCTAAGAAATACTCTTTGCTCCTCCTTTTTCATTTGCAGAATGGATTTAAGAGCAGTGGAAAAGCCAAAGGATGAGCCTATCAAAAATAGGCTAATTCTTTTGTCTTCTGTAAGACAAAAAACACAAGCTTTATGTAATATTATGATCCCTGAGACCTTGAGACCACTGCTCTTTCTTGCCAGGATTGCATCAAATACCTGCTGGATTCCATAACTCCACTCTCTCTTCTCTCATCTGTCTTCTCCAAATTATTGTCAGACTGGGCTTTCAAAACTGCAAATTAGTCCAACAAAAGTATCGTTTCCTTTTTAAAAACCCACCAATAGCTGCTTTTGGTCTTCAGTGCAAAGCCCTAAATCCTTAGCACAGCATCTTCACCTTTATGATTTCTCTCTGCTCTGCTCTCCATCCTCATCTCCCTGGTGCCCACTTGTATTTGTGCAAACACAATTGTTGCTCTCCATGCTTCAGGCCTTCTTGCAAGCTGCTTCCTCTGCTCATCAGCCTGGAGAACCATATTTTGCCCTTCAAAAGAGCTCAGACATCACTCTCCTCAGGAACTTCTTCCCTGAGTCTTCACACCCCCCACCCACATTCATTTTTATCATGGCATTTATTATCTTATATTACAAACATCTATTTCCTTGACTGTCTCATTCCTTTTACATAAATTTCTTCTACTGGGGACCACATCTTTGTGTTCAGATCCACAGAGCCCTTTACAAGACCTGACAGAGAGTAGGATCTCAGCACATGGCTGTGGAATAAATCATTGAAATATAAACTTCATTTTTCTAGAGTGTTCATAATGATCATTTTAATTGTCACCTATTATTCAGTCAAAAGGATCACCAACTTTTTAAAAAGCACACACATTTAAAACAAGATACAATATTCCCTTAGTAAATTAGGAAAAAAATATACATATAAAGAAGCAAAATGTCAAGTACACAGATGTTTCCTACAACATTATATAAAAGCAAAATGTTTGCCTTCCTTTATCACAGATAGTTCTTAGGAAGGGACTGAACTAAGGCATAAAAATTGGACAGACAAGAAGGGGTTTCACTTATTTTTTATTTTTTATTTTTTCTGTCCCTAGGGGTTTCGATATCTTTCATCACAAAGTTCTACTTGCATTATTAGTCATCCTTGTATGGTCAAACCTGTGCTTTAATCCCAAATCTGCCATCATCATTACCTCTTAAGACTCTTTAAGAAACAAGGGACTCCTCCTAGAGCACCATTGGTTTGGTTTAAACCTGTAGGATTTTACATAAGCCAACATGAATCCCACTATGATCCCATTTTACAGATGAGGAAACAGGCATAAAAAAGGCTAACACCAGTAACACCAGCTACTATGCCAGTTTTGAACCCAGGCAGTCTGATGAAAAGTCCATTCTCATAATCCATATATTACAGTATCTCCTACAACAAAATGAACT
>JAQZBX010037736.1:0-23683 GCA_029593785.1 Cabassous unicinctus | reverse complement strand
GGAATTAGAAGACTAAAATTCTAGTCATACATACCACTATCTGTTTACTGTTGTCAAATCCAAAACCTCTTTTGGCACTTGCAAAAATGTAAAATTAATGATTCTGACCTGATGACCAATAAGGTTCCTTCCATATCTAACATCTTATGATCCTTTTCAATTCAGAATGTGGGAGAAGTCACTTGAAGGTAATACAAAGTGAAAACAACTTGAGCTCTAGAACGAGGCAGACCTCAGTTTGCATTCTAGTTCTAGATTAGAACTTCTTCCTGTTATTATTCTTTTAAGATTTAGAGATGATGCATTTAAGGCAAAGCATAGCTGGTGCTGAATCACTGACAATTATTGAATTAAAACGAAACCATTGCTGTTCAGATAAACTCTGCACAAAATGTAAGATAAGTTATCTCTCAAATCCTTAAATGTATATATTTATCATCACTTTCATTAAATAGTAAAAGTCATATCAACTTCTACTAAATGTTCAACGGCTCTGGAGAAGGGGTTCTGACTTTACCAGGTAACTGACTAGTTAATGCATGAGATTAACTCAATCAATGGTTTTGATTTATTAATCAAGGATGTATGTGTTAGGTTACTGTTAGATATGTTACATTAATTTTAGTTGGAGGACAGCTGGAGAATAATACAGGGAATATATAACAATGATTTTGGCAGTAAAGGAGGATTATGGTTAACAATATAAATACAGGAATGTTCTTCTACTACAAGGAGTTAAGAATATGGTGATATACATGGGAAAAATATACCTAATGTAACTTACAGACTATAGTTAACAACAATATTGTAATATTTTTATAGCAAAAGCAAAAATGGGACTATATTAATGCTAAAGGTCAAAAATAAGAATATGGGTTTAGTTTTATGAGATATGAATATGATTAAGCATTTTTTTCTCTTCTTCATTAACAAGGAGACCTTGATTATGTCATGTAGCCAATCTATGTTCATCTGTGTATCTTTCTGAACACTAGAGGAACAATTGAGTTTATTTTTAGTTTTAGATAAGATAAAAGAGCCTGGACAAAACTTTTTTGGAGTACTGCTTTAATAACTTGTTAAGATGCCTTTTGTCTGTCATTTTATTTTTTGAATTTGAAATAAAGTTTGATTTTTAAAATATATATGTGTTAGATTACTGTCTCACATTTCAAATTACTCATCTGCCTTTTGTTTCCCAAAGGACTGATGGTTCTGATCTGGAAGTCCAATGGTTACACACTGACAAAAATGTAATACTTCTAATTATTGAAATTCTGCTCCTGTTCTTGCTTGTCTCCTTTGTGAGTTGTTACTCTTTGTAATGCAAACCTGAATGCTGTATCCTGAAGACATCTAAGATTCTTAAGCAACACTTAACAGGGAAAAAGGTGTTTAGTTAATGATTTAGTTTACATACACTATAATTTCATCACATAAAAATTAAAAAAAAATTTTTTTTAAACATGACACCAGCTCCCTAGCATCCTGGATAAAAAAATACATTGTCGCTCTTTTTTTTTGGTTTTAATATGTTTAAAAAGAATGTAAGCATTACTACAAAGTTAGAATGATTTCAATAACCTGTTTTACAGACATTTTATCCCCCGTTGACACAACTTTAATATACTGTTAGTAAAAATAATACAAATAAATTTAGCTTTACATTTTTATTTTGTCATATAAGATAAAATATTTTCAGGAACAATGCCTTTGCTATCATTTATCCTTGCATTAAAACATTCATTTAAAATTATGACAAATTCCCTTGCAACAAGATTGCTAGAAATTTTTCATCTGCTGCAAAATGAAAGATGGTGTTTCTATTTTTAGTATATTCACTCCTCACTGAAATACCAAAGTTCAACATAGAAAAAAGTACAAAAGTTAAAGAGCTATTATTTTGTGATAGGGCCAATATTTCTATTCCAATTTCTTAGTATATTCACTACAGTTATTAAAATTAATGAGCTTAATTTAAAGTCCATGCAAGTTTTCTGACTGAAAACTTGCAGGAGACATTAACTTTTAATTTCATCTTATACTAATGGACTGTTAATATATTTACATTTATTTGCTTTAATTTTAATGTAGGACAGGTGACAATTTTCTCTTTGTAGTTCTCTAATATATTCGCAAACATAGTTTAAGTATGACAAAGCTAAATTACCACAGAGCAAAATGTGAGTTTCGTATACTTACATTACATCACATTTTGAGGGGGGCTCCCCTGATACATTTACAACATGATACAAAACATGAACAAACTAATTGTCTACTTAATTTTTCATATATTATACAGCAAATTTTTATTTCTCTAATTCTATCACTGTTAAATAAAGTGCAACTGAACAGCTCCTTAGGATTAATTTTTGAATGAATAAACACTATGATTCTGAAATGCTGTACAAGGTATCAAAGTAATAGTTTGATGTATATATTATTGAATTTGTACCCTCCATAGTTTCAAAAACAAGGAGAAAAAATGAGTTCTCCAAATTTGATAATCAATGAGATTGCTGAAATAAATTAGTCTAAATTTTCTTTTTTTTTTTTTAATAAATGAAGAAACTGTCACCTAAAGAAGCTAAGCCCCCTGGACAAGGTCACACAGTTAGTGTTGCAAAGTAAAAAAGCTTAGCTTTTCACTGTATAATCAGACAGACCTGGATTCTAACCGTGTCTTGTTGTATATGCTACGGTATCTTTCAGGCCTTTGTCAAAAAGGGCATAACAATAACTATTTCACATGTTGCTCTGATGAATTAGTTAAATAGAGAATGTATCATGGTAAATCAAAGGATGGTAAATATGTGACTTCCTATACTTATTAAAGTAAGAGATATATACAAACCCTGGTTTGTTGCTTTCTTGTCCACAACTCACCAACACGACATTCAAGATTCAAAACCTATATGCTTTGACTATGTATAAGATTCAAAAAATATATTCTTCCCATATACAGTTCTGAAACTCATCCCAATACATGAATCTCAGAAAATCAATTAGCATAATTAACTATTCTAAAATGATTTTTAATAAGCTTTTCCATTCTAATGGATCTAATCATTAGCCTCAATTTCTTTTTGCCCTAAATAAGGCTAATTTTATTTCCAACTGTGAAATTTTAATAAGATTAATGAGCAAGTACACTTATCTTTATAAATATAATGTACTGCTAAACTTTATATTAAGAGGAAAAAAGATTTTTAAAGTTAAGTAAAATGCTTCAGCTGTGATGACCAAGTGGCTCTTTTCCTGAAAAATTAGTTTGGTATGGTGATTAAAAAAAGAAAAAAAAAAACCAGATTGTTCTTTTTTCCAAATAAAGCATGTTTAACTAGGCCCTATAGGACAAAAATGCTTTCAATTCTATTACAGAAACTGTACTTTCTCCTAACCCAAGGAAAATTTTCACATCACTTCTTTTTAATCTTCTTTATTATGCATTAATATTAATTTATGAAAGCTTTATGAATGATTTTCTCAGCTATCAAAGTCTCTAAAATTATTTCCATATGGAGACAAATGTGGAATGGGGTGAGAATAAAATTATAGAAGAGCTGGATAAAGTCTTTTAAAGTCTCATTACTGAAACACACATTTTTTCCCATTTTTTTTTTTCTATTTCCTCCCAAAGAGAAATCAATTACTTTTATATAGCATTCCTATGATGAAGGGCCTCAGACATTTTTACTTATGTTTTGCTAACCACAAAACTCAACCCCAGGGCTTTCACTACTGTGTGAAAATATAACTGACATGCAGTATGCATAGTTGTCAAAAGTAAATGGAAACATTTACCTAAATTATACAGGACAAAAATTAAGTTGGACCCAACAATGACTTTTTCTTTAGTATTTAATACAATAACATTTCACCCTCTACAATCAAAGACCATTTGTTAAACATCCTACGATTGCTCCCCACCAAGATATTCTAACACTATTAATTGAATAACAGCAAATAAAAATGTTATAGAGATTAGAAGCAATGTCCAAGTTCCAGATGAATTAAAGGCGTACAATAACAAATGGCAACTACAATAAAACTACTTACATTCTCTTTCTTTCCTTTTCTGAGAGGTTCAGAGAGGAAATGTACATTGATTTAAGCCATGTGGGAGAAAGCTTTACCATTCCCCAAAAATATAAAATAGGGTCTTGATCTCCTATAAAGCAAGCATTCATGTAAATACTCAAGAGTAATATCTGTGGAAGGAAAGAGAGTCACAGAATAGTCACAAGGTAATACCCTATCTCCTTATTGATCAAAGGAGTAAACAGGTATCCCTCTGGAAACTCAGAACCTGTTTCTCCTGAAAGAGACGTGCTTGCTTCAGTAAGGTGACAATCACAGCCGCCATTCCTCATTACTGAAATTTGGTTTTAAGTTAAAATCAGTTCTGAGTAAATATTATCATCCCCTACTTCCAGATAAGGAAACTAGTTTGAAGATCCTGCCTTCTAATCCAATGACAATTAAAAATGTGCAGCACAGAACAGACACAGATTTCAAAGGTCTGATTCCAAAGTCCATGTCTTTAACCCAAATACCATACTGTCTCCATATTATCAGCACACTGACAATATAAGTTATTCCTTCTTAACATTCCATCTTAGTATCAAAAGAGCTAAGGTAAAACATGGAATTATTTCTTGGTTTATCTGTAATGTCTAAACGTGGACACTGGCTAGGTTGTAATTAGAGTAGACAATTACTAAAGAAATATTAGTATCCATTCTAATAAAATATAATTATATCAAAATACAAGTATGTCTTACTTTTTTCTGGTTTATAGGTGATTTTTTTTCCCTCAGTCATGTCATCAACTCAACTATGAAAACTAATATACACCATTAGTTAACAATGGAAGAGAGGTAGAAAATTCTGCTACCCACATTTGTAACTCAATGCTAATGATTCTTAACTGTGAGCATCTACATACACACATACAAACAAACAAACAAAAAAAAGATGCTCCTTGGAATTTTAAGGAATTTCCAGACCCTCTGTAGACCATATATTGGCCCCACATGGGTCAACGTATAACCCTGCTTTACTGATTCCTAAAAGTACAAAGCAAATTATTATTATGAACTTATCCTTTAACATTTGCAGCCTGGCTCAGAGTCTCAACTCTTCTTCTCACCAATGATGCACTTCTTAATCATCTCTTGTTTGAGAAACCACTGCTCTCGTATCAGTCACACTCCGCCATCAAGCCCACATTTAACATCTAGGTAGGTAAAACAGTGGCTGTTACCTTCTGCTGACTCCAGGAGTTTGCTTCTTGCTAAGGTACGTGCTTCCCAAAAAGACAGAAAAGAACCTATTGAGAAACTTGACAGGGACACCTCTCAAGGGACAGGATGCCTGAAGTGTGCAGTAACACCATGAAATCAACCCTGATTTTTTAAAAATCACCTAATTAACAAAGTAGGGTCTAAGAGTAAATTCTAAGCTCTCTTCACACAATCCCACTTGTCCTATAATAGTATGGCTTGGGTTTATGCCTGACCAATTCTGAAACAAATTTTATTTAGAAACCTCTAATGTTCTATTGCATATTATGTATAAAATCTAAGTTTGGTTTGACTAAAATTGTTTGATCGTCTTTCCTTTCACCTCAGCTTAAATTAAGCCTGGGGGTTGGGGGGAGGGGCATAATCCTTGTTACCAGTTTACAGCAATGATATTTTTTAATCTAGCAATGCATTTGGTCAAACTCAAACAGCTCTCAAATATGCTTGTTTAAGATTCCCTGGTCCTTGATCAAGTTTTGACCCAATAATGAGAACAAAAGTTCTATACATGCAGTGATAGACAAAACCATGTATTGAGACTGCTCATGAAGAGTTCTTTTGCTTATGATAATTTAATAAAGTTATTCATGATGAAATAAGATTATCCCAAATGGCAGGGCTTCACTAAACAACAACCACAAAACAGAAGATCCTGCTATATTTTTTAGCTTATATTCTTACACATTATATTTGTGAGAAACAGATGGTGATTCATCATTCTACAATCTGCTCTCTGTATAGATAGTCGAATTCAGAATATTAATGATTCAAGAAAGACAATGATATCGTTAAAGCCAAGAGTCACCTTCTTTCTTGAACTCGCCCAACATTTGCTATACATAACCAACCACATTCAAGAGTAACAGCGCATCTGTGATATATACCATCTGTTTAATTTCATTTTATTTAACAAAATATAAATAAAAACATTCATTCGTACAGTGTCACACAAATATTTTCTGAAAAAGAAAAAAGAGTAAGAAAACGTATGCTAAAAGAAAGAAAATAAATTGTATTTATCAGAAGAGACTTAACAAGAAGAACAAAAGTATAAATACGCTTCTGGAGTGTGCTTTTTGCTTCCTACTAGATAGAGTGCATAAAGCACATTAATGAAGAAAAACCTTTGCAGCATGCTGGTTTCATATCAAATTGTAGTACAAAAGTGGGTTTATAACTACATTTTGTACCATCATGTAACTTTCATCTTATAAATATTTTTGCAGTTATTATACTTAAAAATCCAAATATGAAATCATTTCACACTATTTACCAGACCTCACAAATTTATAAACAATCTATCCTTTATTTAAAAAGATTGGTTTCCATTTGAATGCAATGAAATGAATATTCCTCATGACAATATACCAAATACCATTTATTGTACACTTTGAATGGATTGTATGCTTTATTAATGTTTCAATAAAATTGGTTTGTTAAAAAATATATACAAACAAGGAAATGATACTAATAAATTGGCTACATGTTTTTATAAAACTATTATATGTTACATAAATACAATTATGAAAATATGATGATATGTAAATATTCTAAATATATAAAACTAACAGATGATAACAGCAAATCTTTCTACAGTGCTTACTGTGTGCCAGGCATTGTTCTACTTGCTTTATATCTATTAGTTCTTCAATCCTCAATCATCTCTGTACCCAGCATTATGCAAAGAACCCACCACAAATTAATCACTTGATGAATAATGAAAATTAATTCTCATATATAATTTATTCATCATTTCAATTTGTATGTTGGGTCCACACCTGTGATCAGAAAATAAATGATAAACATGCCCTAATTGGGGAAAAATAGATTTATTTCCTTTTTTTTTTTTTAAGTCATGGATTTTAAATTTTAAAAAAGACAGTCATTGATTGGGTGATGGCTCTACCTCTTTCTTCAAACTCTAAAATGTTAATTATTATAAGAGCCTAATGCTGACAGTTCCTGGCAAGGTCTCTTTGTATAAAGATTAAATAATTTAATTTGCTCTCATACCATTACAAAGCTGGAACAGTGTTCCCTGAAATCATTCATAAAGAAATAATCAATAAGAGAACATTGTCTAAATGGATTTTGAAAATCAACTTCACTTAGTAAATTTAATAGGGAAGGTCGATAAGTATTAAATGACTGCTCTCTTAATTATGCTAAGTGTTAATTTTGAGTCTTGCCCTTTGCAAGTTTCACTCTCATAGCTACTATGATTGTCTATAAATTGTTTCATTCAGTTGTTCAACCAACATTTAATGACCTTAGGTTGTTTCTCCCTCTAAACTATAACCTTCTTGAAGGCAAAACCTGTATCCAATCAATCTTTTTATCTTCCATTGTGCATAATACAAAGTCTTAGATATAATTAACATGAAATGAGTACTATGTGAGTAAATTAATGCTCTTCCACCCCAGAGTACTGGAAACATAAAAAGTATGAGTCCCAGGACCAAGATGTAAGATTGTACAGGAAAAGGGTTCTTTATTTTTTTTCTTTGAGGAAGGAGAAACCTTCAAATATTACAGATTTCAAATAATTGAAATGGAAAGATCTATCTGTTGTGAATTCTAATTTTGTTTTTAATAACTGCTCCCCACCCTGCCCTAACCCTCTGCAAATCCATATTCAGAGGCCTAACCTCTAAAATATCTCTTGCAACAAACCTCCTAAGACTTCCTCCTCTTTATCTCTTATCAAAACACTCATTTCCTCAATGTAGTCTAGGTCACTTTTGCAAAAACAAGAGCTAATTCCCATCACACTGCAATATTTAATAACCAATAACTCTCAAGTATTTATAAGGGTTTATTAACTCCTATAAATCATTATGAAGCAAATTTTCTAACTCTATCAAAGAAGGGAAAATGCCAGCAGTTTGGAAAGTTGGCACCCTGGGGAAGGGCAATTATATTTACATCTAATTTCCAACTTGACAGTCACCTCCTCCACTGTTCCCTAGTCTCCTCTCCAATTCAGTAAACAGTTTTGTTTCTTATTTCACCAGAAAACAGGGGTTCTCTACTGCCACTGTTATAAAAAAGGCAAAAACATTATGTGTGAAAATTAAATCTCCAGGTCATACCTGCTGCTTGTAAAAGTTAAAATCTCTTAAGTTTTTCAGTTCAATTTAATTAGTTCACCTAGCACTTACAAAATACAAAGCCCTGCATGAAAATGGCAACAATAGGGATTAAAAAACAAACAAACATGATGCAGACTCTTCTGTCCAATATTTTGACACATTTATCATATTTATAATGATTAGTTTTATTTTGAAATTAATCAAAAACATTTTTCTAGCAACCGAAAGTGAAGGAATTATGCAAAATAAAAGTAGTCTACTTAAATGTTAATCCTCTGAAAACAAAAGCAAACTTTGAAAAATTTAGATAATTGAAGATTTATTTCCTCTCTCTTGATTTTTACATCTCAGACTTCTGTATAGTGCCACATGAATTTTAACACTTTGTTCACAACTGTACTAACACATTATAAGCATGTTTAGCTGGCCTTTTTTTGTTTGTTTGTTTCATTAGTATAATCACCATTGGTATTGCATTAATGTTACTTTTTCATAAGGAAATTATTAAATCTACTTGTCTACTGTTTACCTATCTCTCCATCCTTCCTTTTTTAAGGTAGGATAGTGAATTATTTTAAATCATTTTGACTCATTTGTCTATACTATGGTTACTTGATTGTTAAATTAATGGTGAATTACCAATGTTTAACACTTTATACACTTTTCTGCTGTTCAGACCTGGTACTGCTCTTCTATGCACCAATTTTCCTATATCAAGGTTTTTACTGAAAATATGTATTACAAAATATAACAAAGGTACACACACAGATTCTTAATAGGAATTTGTCACTAGCCAAATATGGATATTGTATTATTTTGCTATCAGACTAGAGTTGATACAGTTAATTTTCCAAAATCATTTAATGTCAGAAGAGTGTTCATTCCAAACAGAAAAAAGGATGCTGTCTTTCAGGTTACACTATGAAAGTCAGCAACATACAATCCCAGGTATTGTGCATTCTGACAAATCATGCCTGGCTGGATAATTTACAACAGGTTGCTAATTATGTGATGGCACATAAACACTGCTAGAAATTTCAAGTGTCCACCTGCTAGAAGTGTAACTACATGTGTTGCAAGAGTAGAACAATCATTATCCCTGGAAGTCTCCAAAGGCAAATATTTGGCTAGCAAGACTGCCTGTTTGCTAGTGTGAGTCCTCAGTGATATCAAATAAATCTTAGACACAACAGAAATGGAGCTATTAAATGACTGTTAAGAAGTCTGACAAAGTTAAAGTGAGATATTACGATTGCAGAATTTTAAAGATAGAAGGAATCAATAGACCTGTGATGAAACAGCTGTGTGTTTTGGGAATGTCTGCCAGTAGAATCATCTGGTCCCTTGAGTAGCATCATAATCTCAGCTTTATGTACTAGGGTAGCAGAACAAATCATGGAGAGTAAGAGGCAGTGAGGAAAAAGGAAAATTAGCATTTATTGTGTGCCTACTCTGAAACAAAACACTGAACTAGATACTTCCAAGCAGATTATTTTGTTTAGCATTCTCATTAATGCTGTGAAGTTAATTGTATCACTGCTATGCTTTTTGCACAGGAAGAAACTGAAGCTCTGGAGGTTTAAGTAATTTGCCAGGGTCATCCAAGTAGGGAGGAGGTAGAATTTGAATCTAAATATGCAGAATTACAGAATCTATCATAGCTGTGCTAGGTGCTCTTGGACAGACTATTTAATCTCTCTGAGATGCATCTTTACAATGAGCTCTAAAGATGCTTCCATGTTATTGTTTACTCCTGATTAGTTTAGTGTTGTCTCTTTCTTCTTCTTACTTATTCCTTCATAAATATATGATGGAGGATTGCTTAATAGAGATAAGGTGTGTTAATTTGCCAAAGGCAGAAAAATTAAAGAAATGGGTTGGTTAGTACCTCTTTCCCCGGGGTGGAAAGTCAGGTCTCCATATGAACACATATGACATTTTCTCAGTGCTCTAGGCTCAGTGACAGAATCCAATGAGCATGTTATCTGCTGCTGTATTGGACACTTAGAACCTGTTATCAGTTTGTTGTGAAGTCCACAATTATTTATAAGTGAGCTGTTTTAATTTCTCTATGGTGTGCAAATCAGGGACTACTGGTTTAACATATTAACAGTATCTGATAGGGTGACTGTGATGATTAAATGAATCAATATTGCAAAATGCTTAGAAAAGTAGCATGCAGCATGCTCTATAAAGTGCTACTTATTTTTACTATAATGTAAAATATATCCCTTCACCCATGAAACATGAAGAGGACTACATAATCCCCAAAAGACAGCATTAGCAGCTGTGTAAAAGGATTCATGCTTAACCATAAACATGCATTTTATTTATTGAGAACATTCATTACTAATTGTGATTTATTTGCATTTAGAATTTACTCAGGAAGATTTTCTAGTATGTTTCTCTATCATCCACATAGAAAACTCAGAATGTATTATCATTGTTTCCAAAAAGTGACCAAAAATTATTCCTCAAGACCAAGTCAGCAAATGAAAGTGTTCAAAACAATGTGGAGCCAATGTGGCTCAGTGGTTGAGCACCAGCTTCCCACATACAAGGTACCAGGTTCAATCCCCAGCCCCCAGTATCTCAAAAAAGAAAAGAGAAAAAAAAAAAATTCATAAATATTATGCATACAAAATTCCTAGCAGACAGTAGGTATCCAATAAGTACTTGCTATAAGAACAAATGAATATATAAATGAACAAATAAATCTTTTTAAAAGGAGGCATGATCCCAGTAGTAGTGAAGTTTGCAAAACAATACAAATATGACTAGGGGAAAAAATGATATTATTCAAGAACACTAAATCTGGACTTATGGAATGCAAACACTAAATTCTCATAAATTTATCAATGGCAAAAAAAAAAAATTGCAGAATATAATGGCTGAAAAATAGTTCACAAAGAAATTGGACATCCTAGTGGGTCCTTAAGGAACTATTCAAATGGACTACACTAAAAAAAAACAAAGGAACTTGTTTTGGGCTGTATCTCCACAATCACTTGCAGTTATTTCTGAAGAACTAATGAACTGCGAGCAAGCAAAAGAAAAAAAGAGAAATGGGCATCAGAGAGGAAGGCTAATATTTGCCCAAACTTGGGTCATCCATTCATCTATGGTGCTCTTCCTCTTGTACAAAAGGTAATTTCTATGTTCCTCAAGTCTCTGAATGATTGGGCCTCTAACTTCCCAGATGGAAACAGTCAATACCATTTAAGCTAAATTGCTTTACTTTGATGGGAAAGGTGTGATTTTGACAAGAAACTGTAAATCTCTCCCAGGAGAATTTTTCATTACTTTGAACTTTTTTTCTTTCTTATTTACCCTCCTTTGATCTAAACCACTTCCCTGACACCACACCATTTCCTGCTCCCCTCTTCATCCCTCCTCCAAAGAGTCCTGGTAGACTTTCCTTTGATAAAAACTGAGACAGGAGAAATGGCTAGTCTGGCTCCTCCTTTCAAAGGTGGCAATGAAGCCTTCAGTTTGAAAGGAAATTTTTCCCTCTCAGAAAACCAATTTTTCTTAGGAATTCACCAACCCTGGGAAACTAAATCAAGTTGAGAAAAAAACAAACAAGCATACTGCTGATTCTGGAAACCCAACATACCACATTCCAAATTAAGATTTTCACCCAGGTCTACATAGCGCTGAAAAGAACACTTTGTATATGCCCAACATCAGAAGACCAGGTTTCTGTTTTTGAGCCTTGAACTTACTCCTCCATCTAGGGAGCACAGGTTATACCGCTTAAACTCTACTTTGGGTTTCCCCATCTACCAAAAATGGGAACCAGAGGTTTTTTTCAGTTTATACTCAAATATTTTTATTACTGCAATACTTCCTTCTTTTTACTCTCAGGAAAACAACACTACAAGTGTTTTCCTCCTATTTTATCATTGCTCTTTACTACCCCACATGCAAACTCTTTCTTCTCACGTGTCCTTGAGATAAATTTGATTCGGAAACTAGTTGGAACATGGGTCATGAGCCCAGCCGATAAGAATCATATTGCTGAGTATTTTTCTTTTGTATTTCATGGTTTCCTTCTTTCTCTCCTAGTTGACAGGTAAGCAATTATTCATTCAACAAACATCTACAATGATCCTGTTAGAGCTGGCTGTCTATCCACTATTTCCTTGGCCTATAAAGGCAATACCATATCAAGTTGAAAGATCCTTTTCCAGTCAACTAAGGATAAAACCATGTAACTAGCTGGGATCTTACTTCTGATCCCAATCTATGGCATCCATTTGCTAGATATCACATTAACCAGGATCAACAGGAAGATCAATAAACCCCAGCAATTTCAATCTTCCCTCCTCTCCCAAATACCATTCCCCACATTGGGAAGCATTTTCTTAATAGCTTCATGTTTTATTATAATGGTCAGAATTTTCTTCCAAGAAAGAGTTAAAAATGAGATATCTGAGTACTAGCATAACAAATTTAAGCTTATCTGCATGATGTGAAAGTAACGTGAGTATATTTATAAAGCACATCATATTAATCCCAAATTGATTCACAGTGCCAACTGAAATCATTATGCTCATAACTTAAAGGTTCTCTAGGTGTTTTATATTCCTTGGATAAAAAGCAACTATACTATTCTAAACTATGTTGATTTTCATCGGTAGATCAGCAGATCTAGATTGGCTAATTAAAATAAGTATGTGAATATTCTGTCATATACGTCCTTCCCTAAGACTGGTGAATTCTGTAAATGCTACCACAATATTAGCCTCATATCCCAGTGATTTTCTATGTGAACCGCACACACGGTTTCAAAAGTATATACTAATACAATGCTAAGAACTGTCAAGACACAAAGCATAGGAAAATTCCTGACCAATCTTAATACTAATTACTACTTCCTTTCAAGGTAAACACTGTTGGGTTCAATCTCAGCCAATTTCAGGAAGATTTGACCAGTTTCACTTAATGACTACCCTTCATCTGCTCAGTCTTCTGAAGGCACAGCAAATCACACCAAAAAGAAAGCTGCAAAACTACCATTCTAATAAAAATCTTGGCATCATGGGATTTCATACTGTCCCTAATTTAAATTTTCCTTTAGAAAACACTGAGATGACAAAGAAAATGTGTGTGTGTGTGTGTGTGCGTGTGTGTAGTATTAGAAATGTAATAATTTAAAACTTTTTTAACCTGCTGGCTTCTTTACAGAGCAGTTAGCCCCCCTCACAAAAAGAAAAAAAGAGAGAGAGAGAGAAAATTCAAAATCTAACACAAAATTTAAATGACCTGATAAAATTTTTCCTCAAAATGGTATATCTGGTTTCCCAGGAAACCTTTTACTTTCCTAGTACCATATGAGAGTACCCAATATCTTTCTAGAATGATAGCTATGTCATCCAAATAAACCTTCATATTTGAACTTCTAAATGATCTTTCATCACTACAAGCAAAATTCTGTTTCAACCATTAGGCATGACCCTGTAGAGTCAAATTATTTGCTTAAGATTGACTACCTGCAGCACACTGAATTTTTCTATTACTCTAAGATATAAGTCCAAACAATCTTCATCTGCCCCTGAAAGAACAACTTCTGTTCATCTGAAGTAACTCATTCCATAAACTGCCCTATGACAAATCTCACAGTCACGTCTCAATATCATCAGAACAATTAGCCTCAAAAATGATGTTAATTTCTGTTTCTAATTAAAATCATCACCTACTTTCTGGTTACTCCTACCTGGAATAAACTAGAAGAAAAGATCCATTAAAGTAAACCTCTGAATTACTTTCACGGCCCCAGGGAATACATGAGATTGTAAAAGGTGGGGAAAAAAAAAAAAAAAGGCATTACTTTTACAGAGAGGACAAGCCAACGGCAAAGAACAAATGATTTTTTAGTACACAGGCAAGATAGCAAGAGCATTATCAGCTTTAACTTAGTATTTGCTATGTAGCAGTCTCTAAACTAAACACTTTATATACACTGTTTTACTTCATCTTCATAAAACTGTATCAGTTAGGTACCATTAATATCACCAATTTATAAGGAATCTGAGGTCTAGCAACTTAAGTCTCTTAACTAAGATTAAATCTGGTAAACATGGCAGGGTCAAGGCTCTCTTTCAGCAAATCAAAGGACATCTCCTTCAAGAATGATCAGAGCGTAGAGTCGGTTTTCAGTCACAATGGATGGATATTGTAAAAATTACATCAAAGGAGGCAAAAATATACATATCTAGCCTTGAAGACTTCAGAACCAAATCCTTACATTTCATTCGAAGATACAGTACGAATTTCTTTACTTTTTAGTATTTAAAACAAGATATTCTGCCTACCTTAATGCAACATTATTGCTCTGAAATTCTTATTTGTATTTTTTAAGGCATGTCCCAAACAACTGTATTTCCAAAGCATATGCAGACACCGCATAGTAATTGCTTTTTTTTAGTACATCAGTCTGAAGAAAAAACAGAAATCAACTCTTATAAATTACTGATATAGTACATTCTTTCAACTTTAAAAAAAAAAATCAGGATTTAATATCCTGCAAAAGAATCAATGATCCCATTTCAAAACACTGGCCAGAGATTTAGACATTAGTTCAGAAATACCTAATTAACTATGGATTCTGTATTCCCAAATTAATTATAAGAATCATCCTGAGTTTTCTCACACATTATTCTAAAGATCTCATTTTAAAAATACTCTGTGTGCAGTGTTAAAAGAAAAAAAAAAACTATAAAAAGAAACTAACATGTATTAATGTTTTTTTCTCCCCAGAAATATTTAAGATAAGCCTTTCTGACTACTTATATCATTATATAGGATTAAAATGTGACTATTCAGGGAAGCTATTAAAGATTTTTCTAAGAATCATTCAGTGACTTAAATATTGGTCATGAGCTAAATATGGACCATAAACTAAGGCAGAATACAAAGATTGACTTTAATACAGCAGTTTTTATATTCTATTTCTCTTTTCTTTATTAGACAAGGAAGCATCCACCAATAACAAGTGTACACACACACACCCACCTCCTTCATCCTCACCCAAGATTATAAAAATAATTCTAAATTGATTCATACTTAATTCACAACAGTGCACCACATTACAATTAAAATATCCCCAAGATAAGGATATATATAAAATTACATAAATTGCTGTGATCATTTTTATATAATTTTTGAATTGATTCTTTTTTATGTTGGAAAAATAGTATTTAGCCACAAGTGGATGCTTACGTCCTCTTAAACTAATAATAAAAGTAGCATTTTGCATTTTAAGGCCTAGCCTTAAAATGATTCATTTTAAATAAATGAATAAATGAGCCTTCATGATTGCCTCATTCTATCCTCTTATTTCCCAGGAAGGAAAATGAGGTGAAGGCAGGTTGTTCAAAGTCACAAAATTAGGTGACCCTTAAACATCTGAGACTATGGTACAGGTCTCCTAACTCATGGTTTTATATTCCAAGGACTCTAGCATGCTTGGTAACTTCTAACTGTACATAATGACTTCTAAGAATAATTAGAAAAATGCAAATCAGGCTGATGTTAACTGTAATACCTATCCACCTGACCATCCTATTCCTGCAATTAGTGGGCCAGCTACATTGCTAAGAAAAAAAAAGTGCATTAAAAGCTCTACTCCAATGGTTGACCCTGTGGCCCAGGTACACTCTCCTGGGCAGTGGGGGCTCTGAGAGAAAGAAGGGGGTTGAGAACTGGAGAGCAAGCAACCAGAAAGAAACAAGACTGAGAGTGTACCTCCATAATCCACAGCTTATACGAAATTAATGCACTTTTGATGTGCATGCACCCATGCAAGCCACGTGTGTTGTGGTATGTACGTAAATGAGAAGATACATTTAAGGCTGGAGACTGAAAATCACATATTAGGGATATTTTAATTTTCTTTGGCTCTCAATCTTATCAAGAACCTGGGGGAAATACATATCACTAGGCAGTAGCTATAGCACAATACGTGAGAATACAGAATCTTTCTTTCACCTCAGAAAATCTTAGACTTGTAATAAGCATAATTAGTCCAGTGGATCTTAACCCTGGTGGAACATGCAAATTACCTTAAACTAAAAATTACAGAAACTAATGCCTGAACCGCATCCCATATCAATTAAATCAGAATTCCTAAATGGGGCCTAGGCATCAATGCAACTATTACTGCAAAATGCATCTTGCATCTCATTCAATCAAAGAGGGGAGCTTTCTGAATTCTGGGCTTTTATTTTCCATTGTCAACTTTACAACTTTTGGGGTTGTTTTTTGTTATTGTTGCCATTATTTTTCTATTTTTCTATTTTTGCCACATACATACTCAGGCGAGAGTTCCCTGCTCCCTGCTCAAAGTATCTCTCTAGACTGACACTGCTCCATTAATTTTAAATTGTCAATTCCGTTGTTCAACCAGGAAAAAAAATCCATTTAACTGCATTATCATCTAACACACATTAGCTTTATTTTACATTTTGTCCATTAAGGTACCATTCAAAGATTTTATATAAGTGGAACTGATATCTAGAAATACTCTGCAAACTATCTTCTCTTGATCTTTCTTCTCACTTTACCAGATTGGAAATGAATGAGTTGAATTGACACAGAAGATGTAAAGCAAGTTGTTTAATTGGTATGACACAATTACTAGGAAGAGTTTCCCAAGAAGATTACCTTAATGTACTGATTCTTAAACAAATTCAGCAATTTTGCCCTTAAATAAAGACTTTAAAAAGCAGAAAATTTAATTTACTTTCACAAAATGTAAGCACTTCATTTACATCAAATAAATCAAATAAGGCATAAATCCCTTTTCTTATCAATTTTGTCCATAGGATAAGTTCCTGCAAGGGAGGTACTATTTCTCTCTCTTTGTGTTTTGTTTTGTTTTTTTTTGTTTTGTTTTGTTTTAATGACCCAGCCCTTGATTAGTAAATGAGAAGTTACTGTAGTTCCTATTTACATTTGAATTTCTGAAATTTTGCATTTCAAGCCAGTAATTGAGTCATTTTTTAATCTTTAATTTAAAACAAATATTTTAATGACTTCTGAGGGGCACGAAGGAAAAAAAAGTCCTTTTGAACTTTCTTCATGAACTATATTTTGGAAACCAGCAAGCAATGACTATTTGGCTTGTAGAAAAATGCACCATGTATAAATGCACATAAAATTCAGTTTATTGTGCTGGCTTTGCTCCTTAGCCTCAGTGTTAATTAAGATTCCATATGCCCAGCTGCACAAGCCAGTAGGCCAGTAATCTTCAGTTGCTCACAATGGTTTGCCAAATTCAAATAATCATTACACAAACATCTCATTTAATCACCCAAGAAAGAGTAACAAACTCAAATGCCCATAGAGACCCTGAAGGCAAAGTATATGAATGTGGATATGGATATGGAGGAGGAAGTGGGGATAGAGGTTGTAAGGTGGTATATTTGTAATATATGCCCTCATTAAAGAAAGCAGCTATGAAAATTTGGACTTCATGTTAAAGTTTCTAAACCCTGCACGTTGGAAACTAATACAAATTTCTAAAACTCTTTGCAGGCCAAATAATACTCTCTGGACTATAGTCTCTGGACTATAGGGCAGCCTTCACATTACTTTTTGCAACCTCTGACCTAGATGATTAAAAGAAAAAAATTCAGGAGAGGGAGAAAATTTTTACATTTCTACTGTTTTCCCATAAGCATTCTTTTGAACTTTGTTTTCTTAGTCTATTTTCTTTTTAACAGTAGGCAATAATACATGAGACTCTGTTTACTTCACATATTTAATCTTCAGTTTTTCTAACTAAGTTGGTCTATACCCCTAGAATGGGAAGATTTTTACAATTAAAAAACCCAAAAAAACATAATCCTAGGAAAAACCAAAAAAATAATTTTTTAAGAATGGTGATTCAAATAATGAATAACTGGACATGAATCACTTGGAAACATGAATAAGTATAAACAGAGTATTTTGCTCACTCGTGCTCTCTCTGTGTTCTTGTCAACATTTTGAGGGATAAGCTGAATGAAAGGTAGAGTGGCTAAATTCCAAAGTCAAATGATAAGCCAAATAAAAACAACAAAAAATTAACAACAGACATATAAACACTGCCTCAAGCCAAACATAATCCATTTAATGTGTTCTCAAAAGAATAAAATTGACCCATCTGACAAATTTCATTGAGGTTACTTGCTCATAGAGAAAGACCTAGGTATGTAATACAGATGAATAAAACAAGTAAAGTGACACAGGCAAATATCTATACAGTAATACAGTTTGCATACTTTACCAAGAAAGAAAGCATTGTATTTTTAAAATGTATTTGTGACAGCATACAAAGAGAATGTGGTATTTACAATTATGTCTCTATCTGTGAATGAATTAACTTTAAACATGAAAATAGAAAGCAGAATAATTTTACATCTCAACAGGTTTACTTTCTGCCAAGTGCCGCAGATAAACTAACTGATCATTCCACCCTGCTTTTAAAGCTTCTTACCACTTCCATTTACCTACTTTTCACCAAAAATCTTTATTTTCTTTCATCAATTCCCATACTTATTCCTTCCTTAAACTATGTCATAATATGTAAAGCCATCAATGACTACGAGGAAGAAAAAAGTAAGCAGACTTATACAGTAAATGCATTTTTTCAATAAAGTTATTCGATTTAGATATGGTCCCAGCTATGTGATTGTTATTAATGCATTATAAAAATTAATATAATTTTTAAAAATTGAGTGACTGATCTCGGTCATTTAAAATCACAGTGGTGTCAACTCGATCTACACCAACTACAGCTTAAGGACAAAATTCAAAAACTTAAAATTAAAAAATACCTAATCCCACTCCAATCAAGATGGTGGAGTGAGATGACACTTCAGGGTTCTATTCCCCCACAGAAGCACTTGCACAAGTCAATGCAAAGACTGGAAAAAAGTGTTTTCTTTTTTCCTTCCTTTTTTCTTTTGCTCCTGGCATTCAAAGAAAGGTCTGTCATAACAGTAGCTGGATACAAGCTTAAGGAACAGATATCTGAGAACCTAAATTCTAGCAATAACACATTAAAATATCAAAATGTACAGGTTTCATCAAAGATTTCCAAACATACAAGAAACAAGAAGTAATGGCCCAGGCAAAGAGAAGTTTAAAGCATTAGAAACCATCAACGAGTAGGAACAGACCTGCTATACACCAAAGACATTTTAAATATGCTCAAGTAGCTAAAGGAAAACATGAACAAAGACCTAAAGGAAATCAGGAAAACAATAAATTAGCACAAACAGAGTATCAATAAAGAGACAGAAATTGTGAAAAGCCATAGTTACAGTAGTTAAAATTCTCTAGAGGAGTTCAACAGCAGCTTGGAGCTGGCAGAAGTAAGAATCAGAGAACTTGAAGATAAGACAATTGAAATCATCCAGTCTGAGGAGCAGGAGGAGGAAAGAATGAAGAAAAGTAAACAAAGCCTAAAGAGCCTGTAAGACTCAATAAACACCAAACAGGATAAGCCCCAATAGCCCCACGTCATGACATATTATAATCAAACCGTCAAATGCCAAAGGTAAAGAGAGAATTCTGAAAGCTGCAAGAAAGAAGCAACATATCATGTACAAGGGAGCCTCAATAAGATTAAATGCCAATTTCTCATTGGAAACCATGGAAACAAAAAGGCAAAGAATGACATAGTTAAAGTACTGACAGAAAAAAAAAAAAAAATCTGCCAAACAAGAGTTCTATATCCAGCAAAAAGCCATAACTTAAAGAAATACATCTTTACCACTTGGTAGAATTCTCTGGGGATTCTTTACTGGTAACAATAATCACAGTCATAACCATAATAATTAACCAGAATGCAACTGTTTTTATGTAAACAGATGATTCTTTAAAAAATAGTTCTCTCTATTTAAACTCCCTGTCCCAGATCTTGATTTTAATATTAATATACACTATCTCTGGGAAATTAGATTTATTTATAATATTAACAAAAGTGAATTTCAGGCTGAAAAAATTACTAAAATTGTTGAATTCAAGATAATGTTATTTTATTGTAAAAGAATTTATAATCAGAGTTTATATACTAGTATTTACTCATTATTAATATTCACACTATTTCAAAGTTTTTAGCATTTTTAATTCAAATAATTTCCTTTTTTTTTCAGGGCTTCACTAATGTGAATTAAAATGAATATGGAGGAGACTAAAAATCTTTTAATTCTCATTATAGTCTCTTTTCAACTAAAGCAAATAGTAAGGAGACATTACTCCTTTTCTGCAAAAGTACCTGCACATAGTTATTATCAATGAAGAAAACTGAGAAAAGGCAAAACCCTGAGCATTCTTAAGGTGATATACCTTCTGCACTGTGAAGTGGGGGAGTTCTGATGCCTCAGTTCTTATTCTGACTCTAGTGCTATGGGACCACAAGGCTAGAATGAATTCACATAAAATATTTTCACCTAGAATGGTACCTAGATATGTCAATACCACGCTAAAAAGCTGAAAGATAGTTAATAACACATAGAGTAATAGTGTAAGCATCTAAATACTCATAAATGAAAGATAATAATATATCAACCTTCTCTTGACTCTATACCTAGACAAATTCAAGACTCAAATCCCATAATAATCCTAATATATATAATTTACATTTACTGAAAAACATTAGGCTTAATATACCTATGAATCAAGTGCCCACAACTTGTGTGCATTTAAGACATCTTCCTTAAGCAGCTACAGGAAAAGAGCCAGGGACACTATCATGATTTAATTTTTATGTCATGTTCATAAACCAATCTTGGCATTTGATTCTTTTAATTGAGTTGGTTCACAGGGCTTCCTGCTAAATATTAGCTGTCCAAAGTTCATAAACATTTTATTTGTTCAGCCCATTAGAAAATGGCTATGAAAATTATAGAGGGACAGTCACCAAATTCATTTATTATGTCTAATGGCACAAAATTAGTTAGCATTTTTCATTTTATTGATAACCTTTTGGTAATGATGTATCCTGCCTTCAAAAACTTTGCTAAGATTGAGGACTATGGCTCTAAGAATCCACAGCCACCCTCCTCACAACCCAAAATTCTTCCGCTCCCTCAACTCCCTCTCCCTTCACTTCTTTCTCTGAGTTATAAACAACACCCTCCCTTGCGAAAGTGAAACTTCTACCTATTTTCCCTTGAAAGTACCTCATGGCCCACTCTAGCCCATTGTTCATTGTTTTCAATTATCTGGAATAGCTCTCTTACATTTGCAGGCTCTCCTTATGGACTGGCTCCTTCCTTTCTTCCTACAATAACTCTCAGTGTATAAGACAGACAGTCAATCAGAATGAGAGGGAGGGAGGGAGGCCTGTCCCCAGATCCTGTTACCCCTCAACTCAATACCTCTGTGATTGCTTCCCCTCTCCAATGAATGTCTTAAAAATGAAAACTGCCCCAGCCTGCTCTAATTCCTCACTTCCCACATACCTTATTATTCATGCTATATTGATTCTCCCATCTCTACTTTCCTTAAATTGTTCTACCAAATCCTAGCACCCCTATTTGTCTACAAACCCACTGTTCTCTCTGCTGGCAAGCCAGAAACCTATGGTCATCCATGATCCTAACATGCTAGGTTGACGATGTGCAATATATCAGAAATGGGTTGAATTTTACGATGGGTATTTATTAGCTTAAAAGCTTACAGTTTTGGGGAGCACTGGCTCAAGCGGTTGAGCGCCTGCTTCCCAAATACGAGGCTCTGGGTTTGATACCCGGTACCTCTTAAAAACAAAACAAACAAACAAACAACAAACAAATGAAGAAACCAACTCGGGGAAGCTGATGTAGCTCAGTCGTTGAGTGCCGGCTTCCTAAATAACAGGTCCCAGATTCAATTCCCAGCCCCGGGGAATGTGCAAATCAAGGCAGCGGGCAATGCTTTCTCACCAAAGACCAACTGCTGCCATTGATCCTGGACTCCTCTGTCATATGGCAAGGTACATAGCAGCATCTGCTGGTTTCTCCCTTTTCTTTCCAGTTTTCATTGCTTCAGCTTCTGGCTTTCTCTCTCTTCATCTCCAATAAGAGGATTAAGACTCAACCTGGGCCAAACTTTACTGAGGTAATCTAATCAAAATTCCCACTTACAATAGGATCACACCCACAAGAATGGATTAGCTCTAAGGATGTGATTTTTCTGGGGTCCATGAAAGCCTCAAACTACCACACTATCCCAACCTGTTTTGTCACCCCAAGCAGGCGGTCAGATTCTAAGCTTTACATATAGTATATATGCCCACTACTTGTCTCAAATATATCCCCTCTGCACCATTCTATGGTACTGGTTTGGGTGCTCATTATTGCCCCCTAAAATATCATTATACCAACCTAACTGAGCTATCTAATTTTATCAACCCATTGACTACAACAGACTATAATAAATCTCTCCAGCCAAATTTCAATTACACCTTAAGATATAGGCTATAATTTACCCTACACCCTGATGGTAGAATAAGCTTCCAGAAGCCCAGCAGTAATCATCCTGCACAAAATCGTCACTATACTGTCACAAAATCTTTACTAGCTCCATAGTCACAAGACAATCAAATACTACCTTCTTAGGTTGTTGCTCAAGGCATTCACAATATGGCCCCACACTATCTTTTTTAACCTACTCTTCTCTAACTTACATTCTAGATTTCAAATAAACAACACTAAATTGTTATTCCCATCCGTGATCACAAGGATAAAATTCTATTCACCATGGCCTTTCTTCCTCTTATACACAGAAGTGCCAATAATATGGAAGGGAAAAAAAGCTCAATAATAATCATGCAACTGGCTAACCCCAGAATTGATTACTGAATCAAAAGAAAAGAAAAATAATATAAGCCCCAGGTTAGTAGACAATTTCATATATTTTGTTTACTGCTATATTCCAAGAGCCCAGAAAAACTCATGATATCAATAGGTACTCATTCAATTTTTACTGAATTGTTGGAAATTAGACAATGTTGCAATGCTATCAACTTTGTTTTACAGTTGTGAAACACGGAAAGTTTACTGCTCTCATAATGAAGCATCTAAACAGGAACATCATGAAGAAAATAAATACACAGATATTTGTAAGATAAGAGTCCAAATATGGCAGCATTCCAAATAAGTAACATCAGCAGAAGTAAGGCCTTTACTTAGCCAGCCTTTCTAAGCTGATCATAGTTTTCTCCTGGAGCATGTTAACATTTCATACATTTTTGTTTTTCTCATGGCAATCTCTGGCATAGAGTTCTGGGGATTTCATTAAATGTTAGGA